>CABFOV010003149.1:0-40923 GCA_902141375.1 Timema poppense | reverse complement strand
TATAATTGTCAATTGGCCGCAAAATTGCCAACTACCGAGTCGCTGATGGCTGCGTTGTCTGATGGCTGTGATCTTAGATAATCACATGTTTATAAGCTGACGACTTCCACGTCTATCTCAGACTCTGCCTTAAACTATGAGTGAAGAATGACCATGGGCACGGGACGAATCCTGGATAGCTCAGTGGTAAGAGCAGTGGCGTACTAAGCCGAAGGTCCCGGGTTCGATTCCCGTGTCCAGGTGTCATTTTTCAATTTTCAGAATATGATTTCCTGGTGGTATTATCCCCATTAAAACGCTTAACAATAGTTTCGGCTATTTGTTACATTAGAAGTCATGATGTCATGATAGTTCTTAGCAGCAATAATATCCACCTGTCCTTCACAGACTCTGCCTTAAAATACAAGTGAAAAAGACCCTGAACACGGGACGATCCATGTATAGCTTAGTGGTAGAGGAGTGACCTTCTAAGCCAAAATTCCTGGATTTGATTCCTGTGTTTCTAGGTGTCATTTTTCAATTCATTCAAATATGACACAGCTACTAGGGGTCTGCAAGCTTGGGTTTTTAAAAAAGCTCCCGAGTTCACATGTATTTATAATTTTAAAATGTTGTTTATTTTAAAAGTAAATTAGTATACTTAAAAAATGTCAACTGTTAAAACAAACATAAAATGTAAATACCATATCATTCTTTAAAATGTGAGATTTTAAAAATATATAAAATCAACACATCACACCCTTGCAAGCAAAGTGACAACTCAAAAGTTGGAGATTTTAAGTAAAGAACACAGGGAGATGCACCAAGATGGTATCCACCATTAACAGAAATGGTAGCTGTAATTTCAAATATGATCACCAGATAGTAGGCGAGTCACTTTCTCTTGATCCGATTTAGCACTCATTTCACAATGAACAATGTCACTTCAAATTTGAAACATTGAAATCTCTTAGCTGGAGAGTAAGAATTAAATATTTTGACATAACTAAAGTTAAAATAGTCTCAAATAAGAAAACTCAAAGCTAAAATTAAAATGGCATAGCTAATACTGAGCAAGATGCTATAATAGCATCGAAATATTGAAGTGTGTGTACATATGTGTTAGTGTTTTTACTTTTATTTGTGCTCTACCATTTACCTAATATTCCATCATTTTTTTTTTGTTCAATGCACTTTATTTCATACATATAATAATTATGAAATAAAGTGGACTTAGCAAAAATTAATTTTTAATAAATAAAATTATAGCATCAAAATATTGAAGTGTGTGTGAGCGTTTTTTACCTTTATTTGCGCTCTATTATTTTCCTACTATTCTATCATTTTATTTATTACTAATAACCAATACTAAGAGTTACAAATGAGAAACCATACATTAAGTTGAGCAAAAAAAGGTGACTCAACTCAAAGTGTATACTTCAATCAACCTTGTGACATCACTATGACGACAAGACATGATTGAAACATCAATAGTATATTTTATAAAATTAAAGTACATGTTTTCAATTTATTTGAGGTATTTAATGCACACTTTCTGAACTGACTGATTTTATCAACAAAAGAGATTTTCTGTGTGTTAGAGCAAAAGGGTCTATCAATTTTGGTGGGAAAGGTATTTTCACATATCTTCCAAGGTTATTTTATATTGTAACGTTATTTGCCACCCTACCATGTATTTCCCTATATTTTCTAATTTTTGTGAATAATTTCCAATCTATTTTCATTTGAAATTAAGCACTTCAAAGTTAGGCTGCCGCTTAACACGCTGGTTGCCAGCCTAACTAATAATACTATTTACATCCATTCAATAAAATAGAAGGATGTAAATTTATTAAGTTTCATTAGTTTAATTTGTAAAAAAAAAATTGTATATTTTTCTATTATTGTGCCTCAAAAGTTTTAAAAGTAAAATGGAAAAAGAATTGTATGTCATAATCTTGAGGCCGAAAATGTCCATGATTACCATAATTTATTTAGCCTATAAGAAAGTAAAAAGGCTCATATTTTTAATCAATATTATTCTAAATAATGTTTAGTAAAATAAAAGTTAATAGTTTAAAAACAAAGATAGGTCTGTATTCAATTATATAGATTATACTATTACTAACTAATGTTCATATTTCCGGGTTCGGACTATATGATAATTTGTTTTTGAATACAATATGAGATATTTATTCATTGTGAACAGTTAGTAAGATGAGGTGCTTAGAAAATATAAATACATTTAAATTTAATGAGTTAAAAAATTAATATTCAATGATGTGCCCAGCATGTGCAACAAATACATTTTAAAAATTGGTTTGAATCAATAAGTATTTTCCTGCTCCTACTGTCAACGTTAGGCCTTAACCTAAACTACAATAACTATTACTTTTCAAATGGGGTGGGGGTTGAACTAAGCAAAGAGAGAGGAAAGGAACAATAAGTCCACTGGTCTCACAACCCAGCTCTCGTGGATATGTGTGCGTACACACACACACACACACACACACCTCAGCCCATGAGCGTTTAAAAATTACAAGATGTTTGTGGATTTCTGATTGACTAATCTAGCGCCTTAAATATCAATGTTTAAATTGTACGCCTACCACTCCTAGGTGAATACATTGATTCCTATTTATGATTTAAAATGGTTGGAACATAGTTTTAAAGCTTCATAATATTGGAATAAATGGTTTGTCTCATCACTTCTAAAATGATCGTGGCAAAGCTGTAAATGGAAGACCCTTGTAAGTTGCTAAACAATACAAGTAATTCCCAGTATTCCTACAAGTAGCGTTACACTACGGTTACCAAACTATTTAATATTTTAATTTCATAAATAAGCTTTTAAAGCTTAGTATTAAATTAATAAATTATAAATAAATAGCTAAAACAAGCAGCAAAATATTATCTAGCCTTGTGATTTCTTCTATTTCCAACATTAATACTTGCATCAATATAAATCTTGTTAAAGTAGTTATTCATTTTAAAAACATATAAAAAACTAATAGAACACTAAATAAAAATGATAAGCTAAGAAAATTGAAGTAAAAATAGTTCTCCTTTATATAGTAAAATTCAATTTTGAATATTTAACTTAATGAAGTCATTATAAGCAAAATAGTGTGAGGCTGATAGTGATAGTTTTCACTGTATAGTTTAATCAGTATGATAAGTAAAATTTATACAAAGTCTTTGTTCTATATAATATAAATCCGTTTTCATTGGGGAAAACCGATTTCAAATCCATAAAACAGTTTTGTCACAATCTTGTTATTTTGTAATACCATGTTTTTATGTGTGAATGAGTGTTGACTGGCACCTTAAGAAACAGAGTAAATGGCAATACAGCAATGAGGTAGTGAAAGAGTCTTACGCATCTACTCAACCTTCTATTTACCTAGAAATTCAAGATCTAACAATGGTGGGGCGATTTCGACAGCAAAGCCACAACGGATAATGCTTGTAACTCAATAATGTGTTTGAAACACTTCATTTGTTATTAGCTTAAGTTTCCTAACAATATTTTGGAATAATTCAAATTGGAAATTAAAAGTACTATATTTATTTACAATTGTCATGGGTATATAAAACTTGCCATCAATAAACTAAACCATGTTTGTAATCTGGATAGGCATTTAATTATTAGTAGACAGTACAATGTATCACCAAGTGGGATGATCTATTGTATAATGATACAAAGTATTTACATTATACTATTGGCATCGTAAAGCCCTCCCTAGCCAGAGGTGGACGTGTTAGCTCTTGATCTTAATTGATCACTCATATATAGCTACCGATTTTCAAAAGTCCATAATAGACTCTGCCTTAAAATATGAGTGAAGAATTACCCTGGGTATGGGGCTTCTGGATAGCTCAGTGGGTAGTGTAGTGGTATAATAATCCAGAGGTTCCGGGTTTGATTCCCATGTCCAGGTATCATTATTCAATTTAGAGAATATATTTAGATTTGGCTGTAAACATAATTAGCAAATATAATAAGATGGTTAATTAATCCATATAGTGGATTTTTTACCTTTTTATTTTGCTAGAGTGTTAGATCCGAATACACCAGAAAGAGATGAAATCATCAAGAGTGAGTCCAATCAATCACAAGGATTATTTTTGGCTAAGCATACCAGAACTATATCCATCGAAATATAAAAAAAAATTATATTATGTTATTGCTACCTTTCTCAACATCCTACTTGTGTTAGCTGGCATTCTCGGTATTGAGTAATATACACTCAAGTAACAGGATTCGTCTTTCTGATGTTGAAACCAATTTACAAGTTGCATTTTCACCAATTCAATGACAGAGGATTGATGAGCTTTGTATGAAACCTCAATCCCATGTGCCACATTGATTAAATTTTAAATATTACAAAGACAATTTGTATTAGTAATACTAAAAAATAAACTTAATTTGGGCCATTTTTATTTTTAGTATACAGTAGTAGGTTTCCCTATACAAGTTTACATGAAAATTTTTGAGTTAATTTAAATAAAATTAACTTTTATTGGTACTACCACATTTTAAAGGATTTTTTTAACACTATCTATGTCTTACTATACATTAGGGTTAAACGCTTTTAAAGGTAGTTAGTTTTAAGGCTTCACCTTTCATATGTACTTAATTGTATACCATGGCTTTCTTGCACCTTAATATATAAAGAGTTTAAGCATCAGAATAAAACATGCAATTTTGCCTTTATTGTGAGTATACTTTATCTTTTGGTGTTACAACATTCTGAAAATATATTGATTGATTGTTGAGATTCATTTTTTGTCAGATCAAGGGGTGATATTTGATTTAAATGGGTCGAGATGAAGCTTCAAACAATAGATTTCTGTACATAGGTCAAATTCTATCAGCCCAGAAAGAATAGCTTCAATAACTTTTTTTTAGCACCGTGTCTTACTAACTTTTTAGGGTATATGCATATGTACTAATTACACTAATGAGTTAGGGATTACGAAGGTTGGATTTATATTAAAGGTATCTGAATTTGCATGGAGGAAGAGTGGAAAACAACTTTTGAAAACATCCTCATTACACCCAAAAGGGATTCAAATCCTCAATCTCCCTTATATCGGAAATTTATATAATATTTAATATGAGAGTGACGCCTTGGACCAATCAGCCACCTATGCAGGCAATAACTATTTAATAGGAGTATCAATAAAAACAAGTTAAATGCAACAATTGTTAATCAGCTGAGGTATTAACAGACACAACACTAAATCTGAAGCAACAAAATTTTGATAAATACATAACTTTGTTTATTTTATTTAGTGACTCACTTTGGTGTGTCGTATGCAGCCAAACCCATGATTATATGCAGTCCTCAGACCATATGAAATATTCAATTACAATGTAGCCCGATTATTTAAAATCAAACTTGTATAAATACACCATTACCTTGAAATAAATATATTGTATTAAATTTAAAACTTTTCGCAGATGGTAATTTCTCAAGAATTTTGATCAATACAGCAAAAATTCTGTAAACCTATATAGTAAAGGTATTATTTTTTATCTTCTTAATGAAAAGGTACTAAATTGGAGTTTATTTTATTTTAGGATGTTTGAGAATATTGTGGGTTTTTTATGTGGCCCCCTAAGTTTATTAAATGTTCAATTAGGACCCTGCGAGTAAACAAGTGACACACACCTGATCTAAAGCATCAATCTCACAATAAAATGGTCTGCCAACGAGAGGCGGTTGGGGCTCTAATACTGGTCAAGTGTAATTAAGTGGTTTTCCTTAAATAATATTCCTCCCTTTGTGCAAAAAAAATGTGGGTACATTTCTCTACAAAATTGAACCTTCCTCATCCTTAACATAGCATAATTTGTGTATGTGTATGACCCAAACAAATAGTGAAATGCAGTAAAAAAAAAACATTACTAAGGTTCCTGTGGGTAATAAGGCCCAGAGAAGGGAGATTTGAAATAAAATTATAAATACTGTAGATAATCAATAGTTTTTATTGTTAATCAATATTACAGTACAGGGAACAAATTATAAACTTAAAATAGCAACTTTTACCACAAGCGAAAACACAATTAAATTTTAAACAATGCAAATAGGCCTTATTACACTTCGGTATAATAATAAGGCCTATGGCTTAAATATATATAAAGATTTGAATTAGACAGACTTTCTCTCTCTTTTCTTTTACAATCAAAACTTTACTAACATAAACTCACAAGATTCTCCAAACGATATGCAGTGTTGCAGAAATAGCCCAACAAAGAGCATATCAATCCCTTTTTGCCCTTGAGCAAACTACCCTAAAGGTAATTTGCATGGGAAAATGAGAACTGCCATTTTGTTTATAATACTAAACAATGCCCAGAAACAAAATGTAATCAAAATCGTTATTGGCGGATTTTGAGAAAATTGATTTTTGCCCTGTGTGTCCTTCAGTAAATTACCCTTAATTTTAAGGCTAAATACCCAATTCCAAAAACACCCCAAGGGAACCTTATCAAAACTGCAGGTACCAAGTTTTAGCCCGAAGTACAGACACAGATACACGGCATTGCAAAAACAACCTTTTTTGTTTCAGGGGGTCATGAAATAACATTTATCAGAATCCTGAGTCCAATTTTTTTTTGACAATCACAATACTTTCTCCATGAGGTGTCGAGAGAAAGTAAGAATTGAGGAGGGTAATAAGGCCTATGGATCATTTTGATAGGCCTTAATACCCGCTGGCCCCCAAATTAAAAAAAAAAATATATTTTGACGGCAACAACTAGTCCGAACAACTAAAATCATAAAAAGCATGAAGTACGGAAGATATAGAGAAAAAATGTACATATTTTACTTTAATAATACCAAAATTACTTACGGATTTTTATTATTCGAGCGGTGCATCATCCTTCAACAAAAACTGACACAACACTGGTGACGGGGAGCGAGGTACCGAGTGGCCGCACGCAGAAATCAACTCATCTGTGCCTAATGCATGTGTGTGGAGCATTTGTGTGCATGCACATATTTTAAATATGAGTTTTGTTTCTTAGGCCTTATTACCAGACAGGCCTTATTATTCGCAGGTACCTTATTTATTCATTAAATATTGTGTAGAGTTCTGGCCGTGTGGCTGGGGTATTGCTATGAGTACTCCATCAGACTCATTGCCAGACCTACACATGTTGATCCTGTTTGGCATAGAGGCAATTGGCATGAGCAGTTCAGGCTGCAATACCAATGACATACGGAGTAGAAATATTGGTGGGAGGGTAAGGCTTCAGTGAATTAAAGTAATACCATCTAAACTACACATGTCTATATAGAAGGTCTTGTAAAATATTTATATTTGAGTCTAATATTTTTTTTTTAAACATACGGGAATAAACTGATAAAGTTTTCATTGTAAATAGCCTATATACCCTCTTTCATACTTTTGTTGAAATTTTCTTGGTAACATTGTTTAGTATTCTAACTCTGGGAAGCACTGAAGAAGGAAGTAGTGAGGGATATGTACAAACGGAGTGTGAGCTGTGTGGAAGTGGAAAAGGAGAGGACAGAGTGATTCGAGTTTAAAAATGGCCTGGAGCAAGGAAGTGCGCTTTCACCAGTACTGTTCATTTTAGTGATGGACAAAATAATGAAAGAAATGGTAGAAAGCATTGGGAAGGAAAGTATGAGAGCAATGGTGTTTGTGGATGACCTAATAGTATGGGAGGGGAGCAGTCGAAGATAGTGGAAAGCTTTAAATATCTCTGGAATGTGATAGAGGAACGTGGGAGAAACAAAAGAGAAATCGGAGAGGGAGGTAAGCAAACGCTAGTTTCGGAAGTGTGAGAAGCATAATTTGGAGCAGGATGTGCTAAAGAAATGTAAAGGAGTGATCTACAAGACATACTATATACCAATAATGACATACGCAGCAGAAACGTGCGTAATTAAGGAGCAGGATGGAAGCAAAATTCAACTTTGAGAAATGAAATTTATGAGATACCATAAGAGTGATAAGAATGGATAGGATTATAAATGAAAGGGCGAGAGGAAAAGTTGAGCTAGTACAGGTCAGGCTAGAGAAGTCATGACTAAGTTAGTAATTAGGCCATCTGAGGAACCGATACCAAAGAATAAGTTGGATATTGAGATGGGGGAGGAGAGGGGGCAAGTGGCCAAGAGGAAGACCAAGAGGCTGAAAGGGAGTGCAAAAAAGTTTGAAAGAGCGAGAAGATTTGGTGGGGAGAAAAAATATGTCAAAGAAGATTATGTTCCAAACAGACCCAGTCAGTAGCTGAAAACTGTGTACATAATGATTTCATTTAATTTTTTATTTTCATTTATTCAAGAGCTATCCAACAGTCGAGACCTCTAACAGGCTAGCACTGAATATACAGAAGAACATATGGTTCGCAAATTAAAAAATAATAAATGCATCATATTTGTATATTGGTGATTACAATAAACAAGTTTAATAGTTAGAACATAGTAAGGAGGAAAGCAAGGAAAAAAAACTATTTAGCAATAACAATTATTATTTTTAGGAAACAAGTGACAATAAATCAACAGATAGTATTTAATTATCCAGGTGTTCTTTAAATAACACTCTTATTTTTGTTTTTCTAAGGTAAAAATCAAATTATGGAAATCGAGAATGAACGGTGCTTAAACAGCGGCAAAGAAAGTTGAGTTTGTAAGAGTTACTTACAGAAGATATTTTAGGGTTTATAGAAGCATGATAAGGCACAATAATGTTCACATGTTTGAAGGCAGATTGGAAAGAAATTTTATTATTAAAATTAATTATATTATAATCACTGTAAAAACAGTTGAAAAATAATTTAATATATTATTATCATTATTAGCACCGCGTCTTACTACCCGTTTGGATTGTACACACTTACGCTAATGTGTAATGGTAGGGTGATTGTTGAGATGAAATGGAGGACCTACAGTTTAACATGGAATCCGAACCACGGTGGAGGCCTGGCATTCCCCACATTCACAAGATGTTAATTTAATATAGCCTAGCAAATTTGCATTGAACACTTTCCAATCTCAGAGTCTGTTAAGGTGACACTAGCATATTTTAATTTGGATCTGACCAAAGCTAAATACAAACTTATAGTAGTCACCTTTAGAGATTGAGGAAATGATATACTTATTAGGGTTGAGTAATTTATGAAAGCAAAACTACATTATCAACATGAGTGAAAAGAAAGTGTATGGTTTAATAACACCAAGGTGATTAATATAAAAACAGCGTTCAATAATCTCAAGTTTACAAGTGAAAAAATAGGGGTGGTTTTCCTGGTAAAAGCTATAGCCTTGAGTAATTAATCATAAATGCTCAAAACTTGAGGAACCTGGACATTTTTAAAGCAGGTCTATCCTGAAGAGAGGATATAAATGAAGATAGTGAGGGTATTATCTACAAACAGAGCCTTATATTTTTTATATCAGGGATCACACCTGAAGGTGGAAACCCCAATTCTCACTAAAAAAAACTTGTTCAGTTTCATTAATTTTCAGACACTTAAAATTAAACCTAAATTTACAAGGACCCTACCACACCAGACATGTTTTTTCTGCCCAAAAAATGTTCTGGTACATTTTACACAAATATCCTCACTGCTTCGCATATTGATAAAACCACTTACCAGGCATGAGGACAGGCCCAAGCATAAAAATCACACCCGGCACACTTAAGTCACTTCCGGAGCTTGAGAGAAACACATTCCCTCATGACAATTAATAATAATAACAATAATAACAACACCAATAATAATAAATGATAATAATAATAAAAAATATAGTAATAATAATAATAACACCGGTGATGGTGGTAGTGGTGGTGATGATAATATATATATTAATAATAATAATAATAAAACTTATTATTATTAGCATATCCTTAAATAAACATGGTAGAGAGTAGAAAATCAAACACAGATAAAAGTATACACACTATCACACTTCATTATACTTAAGATGCCTCATGGTTAGGCAGTCTTCTTCCTGAGAAAGAAATATTTATGTATGTATTTCTGTTTTTATTTGTGCTTTAATGTCTATGACTATATGTTTCATAAGGACATAGTCTAAGGTGCTACTTAAAGCACTTTATTTTAACTTTCAGCATCTTTCTCTAAATCACATGTTTGTTCTTTTGTGAATACTCAGCCTACCTTCACTGTGCCACTTTTATTTTTTCCGATATTTTCTTTACCATAGTGGTGTTTTTTTTCTTTGTCTAACATAGAAAACTATTTTTGCCTACATAACATATTTGTTCAACTTACAACTTAATAATTAAATTCTTCTAGTTCTTCCTTCATCAACCATTTTTCCCACGTTTTATTTTGTTTCCACACTTGAGTTTTCTTGCTTTTTGGTGTTTGTTCTTTTTTGAAGTTTTCATCTTTTCTATTTCTTAAGTTATTCAATTTTATTTTTTCGCTATAAGTAGTACATGCCTCTAAAATGGTAAGTTTGGTCACATCAGACGGTAGCGGGATGAAATATGATCTGACTTTGCGATGGGGTTTTACAATCATTTCTTTGTTCTTCATTTTATGTACTTTGTTTTTATTTGTCGTAAGGTCTTTAATTTTTCCTGTTTGCTCTGTTTTTGTCTTTCCTGAAAAAAAAACCCAACTGATTGTTAAATTAATTATGATTTAAACACAAAGGGGATCCAACTCTATCTACTTTTCTTAGAATGTTTTGATAAATCTACTGTTGTTTCATATCAAATTAATCCTCAATAATAATATACTATGTATTCACTATAGCAAGTTCAATGTCTGTGAACACTCATTTTATGAAGAGATCAAGTCTGTGGTATTTTTAATCTCAATTCTAAACATACTTTCTTACAGGAGCTGAGACTACTTGGGCTATAAAAACTTCAATTTGTTACATTTCTAATCATTTCCTAGAATGGTCAAATAAATTATTTACCATTATCACACAATATTATAGAACACCCTTTCCAAACAAACTTTAATAACCTTATTTATTAAAAATGTAATAAAAGAGTTTATGATGTGAAACTAAAATATATATTTTTAAATCAATTTTGATAATATGTTCATCAAAAGCAATAATAAATTATACAAATTAAAAAGATTTTGTTTACACTACATCTTTGTATTTGCCCTGGCTAACTTCAGTTAATCACACTATGGATGAGGAAGATAGAAATTTAAAGGAAATGTAGCTACATTTGAAAGGTGAAAGAGTAAGATAGTATCAAGGAAAAAACCTTAAGTACATCAAAAAATTCAAACCTTGACCTTGTCACCAGCAAACCAGACTAAATAAGCTTGACGTTTGGTCGCATGTCCATTTATGCCAATTAATGTTTTGTTTGGAAGAAAAATATCATACTGAGACTTATACAAAAACCTCATGAAACCCTCCAGGCCAAGAACGTTTGTTATAGATAGTAAATATCTTAGCATAAAAGATTCTAATTTATTAGGTTAATAAAATGTGTCCCAAAAAATTAATGGACATTATTATAGAATGAATGGTGAGCAATGATTTGCTAAAACTCTTTCTCTTAGATTTAGGTCTGAATGAAATGAGATTAGTGAGAAGCAGGATCGGTGTGACCAAATTTGACAGGATGAGAAATAAGAAAGTAAGAGGAATAGTAAAGGAAGAGCCAGTCCAGGACAGGATAAAGAAGGCACGACCTAGGTGGTGTGGTCATGTGAGAAGAATGGAGAGGGAAAGGATGTCCAGGAGAGTATTGGTTATGGAGGTGAGGTGGAGGAGGCCAAGATGAAGACCAAAATAAATTTATATTTATGTAAATCTACTGAGGTTAGTTAATTATTCCTGATTTGCCCACTCCCACCCTGTGATAACACCTTAATGACAGAGATACGAGTGATCTAACATCAAAAACAATGCCAAGGACTATTTAACCACCAACCAAGGTTCATAAGACCCTGCTTTAACCACTGCAAAATATAAAAATTCAGAAAGATGGTGAAAACCAAACAATGGTAATATAGAGTAAGTGGCCGAATTGCCATACCATAACAGCTATTATTCTTCATCAACAATCACAAAAATAAAAAAAGCCAAGTAACCTAAATAAATTATTATTATTATTATTATTATTATTATTAGCGCCGAATCTTACTACCTGTTCAGGTTATACGCACTTACGCTAATGTGTAATGGTAGGGTGATTGTGAGATGAAATGGAGGACCTGCAGTAGGCCTGGCATTCCTCACATTCACAAGTTGTGATTAATACACGTCTTGTCAGAGGTGAAGGAAGGGTTTGGCAATCAGATAAGTCTGTGTCGGGACTGAGAATTAAACCCCGGACACCCGGCACAGAAGTCTGACACCTTACCTCGAGAACGCCAGGTAACCAACCTAAATAAATAATGACTAAGCTAACTATGATAAAATGGACCATCAACATTCATTGATAGATACACATTACAAACTTAGGAAAAATCAAAGTTGCATTCTGATCTGATAAAAGTACTACTATGTAAAACAGTGATATAAACAAATCTGAACTGTACAGTAAATATGGGATACTCTTGACAATTATTATGGGGAGGGTTATACCTTCATTAAATAATTCCTCTTGAAGTAATTTAAGGTTTTTTAAAATATTTTTTGGATTCAAGGTTCTTTGAATTTTATTTAATACTCAAACAGTCTACTAGCCTTAGAGGATGCTTGCTTAGCTCCCAAAACAGCCCCCTTTAGTATAGCCATGGAATATGCTCATATGTGTAACATTGGAGAAATGATTATTGTCCTTTGAATGTAAATTTTAAGAAACACTTTAAAAAGATGTACTAAATATTTAAATAATGTAGGACATAAAAACATCTAAAAAATGCATGCTCCTTAAATGCATCAGTGGAAATGTTCCATCCAATATATGATATTAAACAATTTGTAAAATATTAATATTAATATAAAACATGTTGTAAGATTCTCCTTTGAGGTCTCAGTGAGTAGTGAATTACTGAATCATGCCACCACATTGAGGACTATATTGTAATGATGGATTTGGAGACTATTAATGATTGGGGTTATATGCCATAATGCCATCATGTTGGGTGACATCTTGTAAGGTCCACAAGCTTATTAAATGAATAGTTAAAAATAATTCATCATCATCATCATCATGAACAGTTTCTAGCTATAGGCCGAGTCTGTTTGGAAAATAAGCCTCTCCGACGTATCTTTTCTCCCCAACACCATGCTTCCTCCACAATGACCCAGTCTTCTCTTCTCTCCTCCACACTCTCTTCAGCCACTTGTTGCTTGGTCTTCCTCTCGGCCTCCTGCCCCCTACTTCAATATCTAGAATCTTCTTTGGTATCTTCTCCACTATTTTCCTCTCATGACCGTACCATCTTAGTCGTGCCTACTCTATTTGGTCCTGCACTGGCTCCTTCTTAACTATTCCTATCACCCTATCATTTCTCATCCTATCCATTCTTGTCACTCCCATATACTTCTCAGAAATATCATTTCACAGGTTTGAATTCTGTTTTGCGTATGTTAATATTGGTACAGAGTGTCTTGTAATTCACTCCTTTACACTTCCTTGTACCAAATTATATTTCTCACACTTCTGAAGAAATATTTTATTTGCCTCCCTCTTTCACTGAGTTATATTGTTTCTTCCATTTTCCTCTTAAAAAGATTAATCAAATGAATAACAACAATATTTATTTCACATACTTGGTTTATAAAAATGATAGTGTATGATACCACAATAAATTTAAAGAATGAAGATTATATTGTTACAGACTGTGAGACCAATAAGGCTTTTACAATATGAAGTATAAGAGGGCTTATAACTATATTAGATTAAAAGATAATATGACAACACAATGACAAACATACTCCCCTTATGATGTTTGAGAGGAGAGTCATGATAATAGTGAATTAAAATATTATCACCAAAATATTAATACACGTCCTCACCTTATGATGTTAGTGAGGAGAGTGTCTTGTAGAAATTGTTTGCCATGAACCCCTAATAATGATATCACTTCCAAAAGTTTGTATAATATCTTATAGAAGGAAACTCAAAATATGTATTAATTATGCTAGTGTTATAGGGACGAGGCAGGTTGAATTTTAGGGGAGGTGTACCCACAGTGTGTGGAGAGAGAGTGAAAAACCATTTAGAAAAAAAAAACTCCAGTACACCCGCTCAGGATTTAAACCTCGATTTGTATAGAAGAAAAAGTAAAATGAACTAGGTGTGCTGATTTGAACACATGTATTATCCTCCCCCCTAAAACATTATGCTGCAGAAAGACTTGATATATTTCCTCATAAGCTTAAATTGTCTTGTTTTAAATACTAGCAATAATATAACATCACACTTTATATATATATTCCATTCCTCTCTACGGTACTTCAACCGTGTCTGAAAAAAATGAGAATTCCTTCTGGAAAACACAAGAATTATTAAAGCAAGAAAATAGTGCCAATCCTGTGATACTCTTGTATTATTTCCTGGGGAAAGCTGTAATTATTTTTAATTCCAATATAAAAACAACTAAGATAACTATTTTTTAATACCCTATGCACTTTAATAGGAAATCAATAAACCAAGCTTTTAGAAATATATTTTACTTACTTTTGTTTTGCTCAGCCTTGTAAAAGTTTGAGCAGAGCTCTACAGCTAGCTCTAACAGTTTCACAGTTTGTTGCTGTGCGGGTTTCTTCATGTCAAGGTCATACCACTGGTGTATCCTTTTCAGTGCATAGTTAGCTTCAAAACTCATTGAGCGATATATATTAATTTTCTTGCTAGGGCAAAGCCAATTCCTATGTTCCTAGAATATTAATATAAGAATAATACAAGTATGTCACTTAAGGGTGTAATTACATACATATCCCATTTGATGTGAAAAGTAGAATTCTTAAGAGCTGCACCATAATGAAACAACATAAGGTAATTTAATTTTTTAGGGTTTACAGAGTGTACCAATAATTATATCATTACAAAATCCCAATCTCTTCAAATGAAATACAAACCTCCTACCTAAATCCTATGTTAAATAATCATTATATGTGTATAAACTGTCCATATTAATACTAACTTTTAAATGTTGGAATAAATGTAATATTCTATTCTATTAAATTTTAAAATTATATTTTAATAATGAGTGAACTAAACATATTGTAAATAGTACATCGATTTCTCCGCTAAATAGTTATTGTTAAATATCTTACCTGAAGCTCTCTCGCATACGGGTCGAGGGTTGCAGCAACATGCCAGCAATAAATAGCGCCAATTGCATATCCATTATAAAAATAATTTGAGCCTAACTGGCATAATATTTCTTGCTGCTTTCTTGGATCATCCTTGAAAATTTCTCGCATTTTAGTAGTCTCATAAAAAATATCACAATATCCATAAGATTTCTGTTGTAGTTTCACAATTGCAATACCTGCTTCATATGAACCCAGATCTAATGCTGTACTATAATGGTTTCGGGCATCAACATAATTTTCATTTACTTTCTCATAATAGGCACCCAGAGCCAAATTTGCATCCCTGTTATCTTTGCCCAATAATAAGGTTTTGTTGAAGATTTGATCAATAGACATAGTCCGCAAGTGCGATGGAAGTTGACAATATCCAAACAATAATCGGCTGAGAATAAACAAGGAATGATGTTCAGGGTTTCTCAAAACTTTACAATATAACTCAGCAGCACGGTTATACAAATTTTCATCCGATGAAGAGCCTAATTCATTAGCAATGCTTATACATTCTTCAGCAGCATAACATATATAAAAAGTGTTTGCAAACCTAGTTATTCTAACAACTGTTTCCAAATTCCTTATTTCTTCCTTAGTAAATGTGTTGATTCCTTTCATTCGAATTTCTTTCAGACACTGGGCTTTCAAGAAGTACCAGAGTCCTTGGGTTGGGTCCATCCGCACTATCTTGTTGATGGTATCAAGTATTACACTTAGTTGAACTTCATCAACTGGACACACCAATTTACAAGTGGCAATGAAAGCATGAACAGCAACTTTTTGGCTATTCTCAAGTTCATTGAAAGGTTTTATTGCACTTAGGACAGATTTCGCCTCTGCCAGTTTATTTTGCTGTTTATAAATATATGCCCTAAAGGCTTTAACAACAAACACTAGCCCACCAATAATATCTGAGAAAAACATATCTTGTCGTAATTCATTCAAGATATCTTCACATTCGTTAATTTTCTCCAAACTTGCTAAGTAATGCCGATTGATGCTATGCACGTAAGTGAGCACAATACAGTGGGTTAATCTCATCCAGATAAGTTCCTTTCCTGATGGATCACACTTTTCTTCTTTTTCCTTAATAAGTGAAGTTAAGGAAGAAAGAGACATCCTTATTTTTATTTTCCATTTGAAAGGGCATTCTAATTTATTCAAAACATTGTTGATAGATCTTTTTTCTGCTGAGGTTCTATTTACCATCTTGGTAAATCTTTTGTTGGTAGTTTGGATTGAATATTTTATGGTTGAAACCTTTAATCTTGTTACTTTATACTGATAAATTGTGCTGTTAATTGATGTACCTGTGATTTGTGCGGTTATTGCGATACCTGCAACAAAAATAAATCTCATTCAAACGATAAGTTTGTCACACAACTTAATAAAATCAAAGGAATAACTTTATTTGGCTGAATGGTCTAAGATGTCAATCTCGTGTTAGACTGGCCTGCTGAACATGAGATTGGTGTTTAAATCCCAGATGGATTTAATAAGAGTTTTTTTTAAAATTGTTTCCTACTCTCCTTCCACGCAAATGCTTCATTCATCCCTATTCCAGTAATTCTTATATAGGTAAATAACTAGAACAGGTGGTAAGACGTGCTGATTAAAAAACACTACTATATTATTATGGGGAAATAACTTTTATTTATTTTATGTGGTGTCTGTTTACAACTAACAACAATATTACTTTTTAAAATCCATTTGATTGACAATATTTAGCTTGAATTGAGCTGCATTCTCATTCAATTTGACAAACAAATTAAATTTTGTACTATGTTTTGTTCTAAGTGTGGTGGCTTTCATCAACTCATCCTCTTTGTTTGGTGATAACTTTAATTCTTTTGTTTAGCAATCAAATATAGACGGAATTGACTAAAAACAGTTTGTTTAACTGAGGGAATTAAAGTTGAGATCCTGACTTGACCCATTGGATTTTCACATAAATGTGGCTTTTTATCTTCTTTCCTGGGGAGTGTTAGTGTATTTATTTCAAATACACCTCTCATTCACTCACCATTAAGTTAATTTTGTTAATAACTCTTTGATCCTCTTTGCCGGTGATGGGCAGGTCAATGTTTGAATCCCAGACAGGCATTCTAATGATGATTTTAATTAATCTATTTTTCTATCCTCCCCCCTTCACTTTCCCAACCAAATGTGGGTACATTTCTTCTGAATTATTTCTTTCTCATATCTACCTCATTACTTATTATAATTCAATTGGATAAGCAGACAGGCAGAAAGATGAAATGGGGGGAAAAAACACCTTGTGTCAAATGTATTACCTTCTTTCACTAACACTTACTTTACAGGTACTGCACAGTGTTTCTACATTGTTTTATTATACATTTCCAAGTCAGTATTGTACTGTGGCTACAAACATCTACGCCACCTAACCACTGCCACCTTTAAAGAACATACAATTACCCCATTTTACCAGGAGACCAGCGCCCTGTTTTGATCCTCTGCACTCATCAACACACCGGACCATCTAACCGTTCACTTTAGACAAGAATGAAGTTGTGGAGTGCTACGTAACCCGGCCCACTTTCCCCGAGTGGCAAGAACGTGCAGGTGCTCTAACTCGTGAAAGTGGTGCTCTGTGCAATCACGTGTGTAACCCTAAACCCCGAACTGACGCTCTTTTGACGTTGTGCGCAAGCGTCGAGCAGAGCCCAACGCTACGGCTTGTTAAAAATGACATCATTGGACTTGAAATATCTCCCTCCCATATTTTCCCCGCTGGGCAATATTGAATATAAGTTTGTTCTCAGCATGGAGATAGGAATCTTTGATGCTATTAGGATTAGGACTTACAACATGTAAGTGTATATTATGTTGGATAGGTTTTTTATTATTGTTATTTTTAATAGGAATACTGAGGAACAAGTCTAACTCTTGAATAAATATTGTAGGGATTCATTTGAAATTTCCTTGGCATATTTATCTATTTTTTGGTATTATACTATAGTTATTTGTCAGATAACTAAATTTGTTTAGCTTATTAGCACTTTATGGCCTTAAGCCTCTTAGGGCTGGTTAGGTTTTTTTATTTGGAAATTAAATATCATAAATCTATCTTATCGTGCCATTTTGCATGATAGTTTGCATGGCTAACTATTGTAGTGTGTTTTGATGAATATAATATTGGTTGATATTTCTACACTTTATCAAGGAGTTAGAATATGAGTTAGGAAGTTATTATGCCTTTTCAGTCCATAGGTTACCCCCGCCTCTTGGGTGTTAGATAGGAAGAATGACTTTAATTGTATATATGAGTATGGTTGAGAGCAGAATGTCATTAGTTGATATATACTAGCCGGAAGATATTTACAGACCATTTAATACGTTATATGTCCGATTTGTATATATGGGTAGCTTTGTATAGTAGGTATGTTGATGTGGCAATTGGATGTTTTCCTGCCTTTAATTCCTTTTGGTTAAGGCTCATGGACCTTAACTTTTTGTATTTGAATTGGTACTGTTAAATTATTAAACACGTTCTTTAATTTTGGTGATTGTTTATGGCACACTGTAACATCATAATATTATTTTTATTTACTTATGCATATTTACTCACTTCACAATATATTTTGTTGGAGTATTGATATTGTGCATTGTCTGCGACTAATAAATTAAGTATTGTTAACCAGTGACCATTATCACTTATAATAAAATGGCCTTCCCCCTAACTTCCACTATCTTGAATGGTTACACACTTTAATTTTCTGATGGTTATAACTGCTAAATTTGGGAGTCTTGAGTTTTTCTGAGTTGGGTCAAGGCCAAATAAAGATCCCTAGTGATCTTCTTGTCTGTTCTTTGTATAGCAACCGCCTTCTCTCAATAGAGAGACGGGTTGAGCTGCGCATGCCCAGAGCCTAGATGAGTATGAAATTATTCGTTTTACTAACCTTTTATATGAAATTTTATGTTAGGTACCGGTGGTACTCTAGAATAGTATTTATAATATGAAAACTTTGATAGCCTATTTGTTGTTTAGAGCTTCATAATTAATGTATGTTTTAAGAACTAAATAATATATTAAAACTAAAAAAATATACATATTATTATAGATATTTTCTTAAGGGTTTGGATTGTGTTTTAAAGTAAGGTAATAAACATAAGCTTTAATTTGACACCAAAATTAACAAGATTGGTTAACAAATAATGATGATGAATATTTTAAGTAATTACAACCCAAATCAAAGCCAATCTTTTAGAAAGAAACAAAGAGAGAGACATAGCACCATAGAGCCATTTTTTTTAAACATCTATTACTGTTTCCAGCCTATGGCCTGGGTCAGCTTTTTATTCAAGCCATATATTTTCCAATACCAGCTTGCTAGGCCTGCCATAGCTTCAAATGCCTTAAACTTAAGAGGACAGGTACAACATCCAGTCCCCAGCAGTAAATTTATCAGTGTGAAAGGGTAAACCCCAAATTTTCGGTCATGCCGAGAATTTAACCTGAGACCCTTAACTAACTAGGCAGAAACACTACACTGAGCTAAGGTGTTCGACTCCCATAAACATTAAAACGCTTTAACAATAGTTTCGGCTATTTGTTACATTAATATCTGCAAACGTACAATTATTCTATAATTGTGTATTGGCTGCAAAATGCCACTACCGAGTCGGCCTTGGCTGCGTTGTCTGATGGCTGTGATCTCATATAATCACAATATATAGCTGACGACTTCCGCATTCCATATTAGACTCTGCCTTAAACTATGAGTGAAGAATGACCATGGGCACGGGACGAATCCTGGATAGCTCAGTGGTAAGAGCAGTGGCGTACTAAGCCGAAGGTCCCGGGTTCGATTCCCGTGTCCAGGTGTCATTTTTCAATTTTCAGAATATGATATCTAAAAGGTGTAATCCTCACTAAAATGCATTAACAATAGTTTCGGCTATTTGTTTCATTAATATATGCAATCCTGTACAATTATATATATAATTGTCAATTGGCCGCAAAATTGCCAACTACCGAGTCGCTGATGGCTGCGTTGTCTGATGGCTGTGATCTTAGATAATCACATGTTTATAAGCTGACGACTTCCGCACGTCCATCTTAGACTCTGCCTTAAACTATGAGTGAAGAATGACCATGGGCACGGGACGAATCCTGGATAGCTCAGTGGTAAGAGCAGTGGCGTACTAAGCCGAAGGTCCAGGGTTCGATTCCCGTGTCCATGTGTCATTTTTCAATTTTCAGAATATGATTTCCCATAGAAACATTTAATAACAAAAAAAATTCTGAAATAACTTTTAGCCCTTACTTTTATTACCTACAGAGAAAAAAAATATAAATACAATTTTAAATGTAAGAGCACTGTGATATTCTCAAATTGGATAATTTCATGTTTAATAAGCCATCCCATTATTAATTTATCTCATTTCCATAGCTGTTGTATCAATCACTTCAATGTTCGTAGTTTTTTTTTAAATGCCCTTAGTTTCAAAAATAAAGGTCAGTGATTTGGAAGAACAATTTTCTAGTGTGAAGTAGGTACTTGCCTACCTTATATTCAACTCATTCATGGATACTTAACATTTTAGATTCTTGTGAAAGGTGATAGTAGGCCTACACATCATTCGTCACATTTGAAGGTATTTTTATTTAAAAATAAATTTACGAAATATTGATAATAGCTACACATTTTTGGAAACAAAAAAATATGAATCAAATATAACTATTAAACTTATTTTTTTAAATCTTTAAAATTACAAAAGAAAAAGAGTCACTCACCTAAGTGACCTTTCAGCCATATGGTTTAGCATGGCCTTGATTTCCTATCTGTTCACAATCAAACCACCATAATAAAATATACCTACAGTCACTTTCAAGGAAAAAGTTCCTTTAATTAATGATTCTCTTTTAAAACATATTACCCCATTAAACTAAAAAACAAACAAAATTTAATGTATTTTACAAAGATGCATATGAATCAAGTGAAAAGACTGCACATAACAACTAAATGAGGGAACCATTCAAAGAACTCAGGAGACAATGTGATAGAAATAAATAGCTACAACTTCGCCTAATCACTTATACATTTTGATTTTAATCAAAATAGATAAAATCAACTTTAAAAAAAATCCAAAGTTTGAAGGGATTATGTCGAAGCCATATAAATAAGTATTGCAAACAAAAACAAAGTGAGCATCAATGTGGACATACCAGAAATGATTTGGGTGAGTTATTGGTGTTTTGTTTTGATGTAATTATTATTCAAAGTTTCCAAAGTAATAAAATCTTGGTATAATTGATTCTACATAATATTCTTGTGTGTGCAATAAAGTGAATAATATATTGAAACAATGGGATATAGTACGTTTTAAACATCCCATTTTCAGACATTTCTCTTTTAAAATAACAAAAATATTAATATCAGCCGTATATTATCCCAAACATTAAAACATGTAGAATCGGTGTGAACCAAGAAAGAAGCAATAAACAACCACTTTTTTAATCAAATAAGAAAAAGTTCCACTCATCTAAGCGACAGGTATCTTTCGGATGTTCTAGAACTAGCCTATCTGGACACATTACAATAAATCCCAAACATAATATTTATACCATCTATATGAAGGTGTAAAAAAAATTAAAACATAATATTGATGACATTGAAATACACAACTAGTTTATATTAATATTAATAATAATAATAATAATAATAATAATAATTAGCACCGCATCTTACTACCCGTTCGGGTTATACGCTTTCAGTACTAATTACTCTAATGGATTAGGAATTGGGAAGGTTGAGTTAGACGAAGTGAACCCGCATTTGCGTGGAGGGAGAGTGGAAAACCATTTAAGAACACCCCCCCCAGTTCACCTGACCGAGATTCGAACCTCGATCTCCCCATCCTCGGCAGTCGAGCTCAACACGACAAGCGCGTTAGCCAACTACGCCACTGAGGCGGAGTTTTTATATTAATTATTATGACACTTAGCCAACCCAGCTGTAAAGTGGTCAGGGTTTTAGGCCCTTAGCTCTTGACCATTTGCTTTATATAGATATTAATCTGCCATTGTTTATTTTGTTAATTTAATACCACTCTTAAAACTATTAAATTCATTATGTTTGTAATAGGCTTGCAAGTGCTTGATAGTATTCAAAGGCACCATAGAAATTGTTAGACAACAAACTGCTTGACAAGCTATAAAAAATTATTTGGGAGGCTGGGTGGGTCAAGTGGCCGACACGACTTGGACCAACTGCTAGACAAGCTCAAGTATAGGAGTACAAAGTCATAGACAACCAAGCGATCGATACGAGAGGACCAACTGCTCGACAAACTTTGATATCATCCAGTTAAGAGTGGGCTAAGTGACAGAACAGTTAATTCAATATATGATTGTCCTTGTTTATACTCATTTAATTTTTTTGCCCCAACTCGTCAGCCTCACCTCACACTTCTTGACATATTTTTGTAGGGTTTGCTAAAGTAAAAATGTAGGTGAGAGTAACTCCAACTAATGATGACCTTATGAAAGAATATCACGAATTGAACAGTCGCAATTAATTTTGCAACACTGGCTGCAACATTAAAAAACAGTGAGCTCTGGTCCATACGTATGAACTATCTTATTTTTATATTAATATATTAGAGGTTAGGAGGGTATAATTTAGACACTTCCCGGTCAACATGCAAGTTAAGAGGTGTTGGCAGACACGTGCCCGTTAGCACGCGAACTGTAATACATATAGTATGAATTTTGTAGGAAGAACAGTAGAAGTTAGTTACTGAAGTTACTAAAACAATGTTAATATATTCATACATCAAGCCATGTTATCTGCAGCTGTCACTTTTTATAGATATTTTCAATACCTATAAAATAACACAATTAAAGTGTAATATGTTATCAGTGTTGGCCGCAAAGAAATAGGTTTGAATTTTCTCTACTGTTCTTCCAACCAAAATCAGGGTATATATTCAGAAGAGCAGGTAGTCAACAATTTATCCATGTATTAATCAAATTTTTTTTATTTTTTTTCAAAATGTATCTTTAAGTTTATTTGGAATAAAACTTCAAAATCTATTTCATAAATTTTTATTATTTCATCGGCTAAGTTCTCCACCCCCACCAAATTAATTAAGCCCGAGATGTTCTACTAAACACACTGGCTGGCGTAGACCTATCCAAACAAGAAGATGGAGAGGTGATGATTTATGTTCGACTAGTCTAACAGCTTAACCGAACATTTCATTCATGAAACTTTCTCAACCCAGCTAGAGCTAGCCTGTCATATGTTGATAAATTAAATTATAACTATAGAGGAATAAACTATTCAATGTAGGCCTTGTATTAAATGTGGATGTTACATTTAAGTTACAATTAAATCATAGTCATTTTAATGTGCATTGCACAAGATAGAGCATGTAACACAAAATATCATGGGATGATATCCATATGGTGTGCTGAATCAGAGCAAAGTCATTTATCATCGTCAATATTTACATTTCAAAAGTGATTTGGTTGATGTGATGTGTTGTCGAGTTTATTATTATTATTATTATTATTAGCACCACGTCTTACTACCCGTTTGGGTTACACGCATTTATGCTAATGTGTAATGGTAGGGTGATTGTGAGATGAAACTGAGGACCTACAGTTTAACGTGGGATACGAACCATGATGCGAGGCTTGGCATTCCACACATTCATAAGTTGTGCTGGGACCGAGGATTGAATCCCAGACCCTCAGCACAGAAGTATGACACCTTGCCCCTAAATCCCCAAGAATTTTGTTTAAATAGGCTATTAATAAACATATAAAAAATATCTAAACATTGTACCAATAGGTACAATGAAAAAGAGGCTTAAATGGGACCGGTAAAACGTACTAGACCCAAGCAATGCACCAAGAAAAAGAGCCAAATATGGGACCTATTACCCAGTAGAATGTTTGTAAGACTTAACTCACTTTTAATTGCACTCTGTGCTGTCTTCCTCGAGTTTTAGTGTTAGCTACCAACTGCAGATGGGGCTCAGATGACTTGTGTTGCCTCAGTTGACTGGTACACTAGCCTATATTGTTGCTGTCATATTTCTAGATAAATTGTGAGTCATGAGTGAGATGATTCAGGGTGGTGAAATTCCAATCTAGAAAAATAAAGGTGTTTCCTTCTGTTGCGCAATAAGGTGAAATAATTACTTGCGCCATATAATTTCAGGTTATAGTACCTATGTGGGAGATAGAAAAAGCAAACCACTTTCGATTATTGATTTTTCTAATAAAATAATGACAAATACAATATAACTTAATTTGTTTCTATCCTGTTAGGTAAAATATTTTCACATAAACCTTGAGTTCTTAAAAAGAAATCTTTATTAAAATTGATACATATAAAATAAACTGAAATGTTGTTATATAGATTTATTTTGTACTTAGTGTGCAATGAAATTACCATTTGAATTTTGCGATGCAATTAAATTCATCACACACATAAATTTTCCTAACATTTCTGCTATAGTACCTATACATGTACTTTTTTTAATTAAGAAATATTTTTAATAACATCTAAGGTTTATGAGAACATATTAAGGAATAGTACGTCGATGTTTGGTATAGGTGGTGGACGGACGTGTTTTGTTGTAATATTAGAAACCATGACGTGATTGACGTCTATCAGTGTTAAAGGCCGGTATTACACTATCCCATTTCTGTCAAATTTCTTTGATCAAAGAAAATGTGATGTAACTTTGATGACTTCAAATATCTTTGATCACAGAAATATTTTACATATCTTTAATCACATATTCTCGTTATAGAACATGCTCTTAAGGTTTGATCAAAGAAAATGGCGCTTGTAGGATTATCCTGCACGTGCTAAAGTCTTAGCGTTTCTTAGGTGCGTATTTTTTCTTTTAATTAATGAAGTGACTTTTGCTACCAAATATTTGAAAGTTTCACAGTTCATGCGTAAATATTTTTGATAACATTCCAGATTTTCAGTTTGAAGTTCCTTTAGAAGAAATGTGATGTAGTGTAATAACACATCTTTGATCAAAGACTGCGTTAAATCTTTTATCAAATATTTGATCAAAGAAAAATGTGATAGTGTAATACCGGCCTTATTGGATACGGTGGATTCCGGTGACGAGTGCATCATTGCAATGTTGATTCGGCTATGATAGAACTATACTCAAGTATTCGACAAAATTCTCAAACCACTGCCATAGGTTTAAAATCGGGTCGTTCAAGAACAACATAATTTATAATAATCAAATTATGAAGAAAGCGAAATCTAGTGTAGGGCGTGTGGTGGTCAAACCAACGGGACAGGCGTCAACCAAAGTTCCCAAAGTAGAGAATGCCAAGGAGAGTCAAATTGGGACAATTGTTTTAGATGTCAGTATAGCAGTCAAAATAGAAGATGTATTTAATTCTTCAAAACCAGGGCCGTACAAAATTACATTTTCAAATACATCGGAATTAAATATTCCAGAATTTACATCCAATGAAAAGAGGAAAGGGAGTATTTCCTACGTATTAGAGTGTAGCCGGATTGGAGTTATTAATAATGTTCCACTCGAGTTTTCAGAGGACTTTATTAAGGAAGAGTTGGAGAGAGAAAGTGAATCTTCAATATTGCAGGTACCTACGACGTTTCAATAGGCGCAATCCTGATACACCTGATCCCTCTGGTAGATTAGCAGTGACTTTCGTGGGCAAATAGCTACCGTCTTATGTTGTCATGTGTTTCTCTAGGGTGGAGGTCAAGCCCTATGTTTATCCAGTGACGCAATGTCACAATTGTTTACGTTTTGCACATCTCGCTGTCAACTGTCATAGTGGAGGGCATATATCCGCAAAGTGTGGAGGGGGTCATTTCATAGAAGTATGTCTACAATGAACCTCAAAATGTGTCACTGTGGAGGGGCTCATTTGGCAATCTACCGAACGTGTCCCGAGTGGATGCGACAGCGTCAAATTAAAACTACAATGGCTCGTCGCAATTTGTCGTACCGGGAGGCTAGTCAGACCGCAATTTGTCATGGACAATTCTCAATCCACAAATATGCCAATACGGCCACGCAATGTAACGTCCTACGTGGTGACTCTTTCGAGTACCCCGGCACGGGTTGTAGGGGATATGGACGTGGATTCGTCAGGAAGCTATATCGAAGGAACATTAGATGATATGATAAGTAAGGGGGTGAAACAGATGGTTTCTAAAGTGGTGCAACTCCTAGTAACCGTGGCTTCCTCAGTGCTAGGGGAGTTAGATGGGCCAAGTTTAATGGTATCAATAACAGGAAAAATCCAAAAGTTGTTAAGGGATGTGCGGCTATTTAATATCCAAAATCGTAGATCTGCTAGGATCAAAACAGGTAGTGGTGTCCAAGGTAGTCTTGTTTGGCTTAGGTATATGTTTGTGTTTGTTTTTATGGTAAGTTATTTAAATATGATACAGTGGAATTCTAGAAGCATCAGGAACAAAAGGGTGGACCTTGAGCAATTAATTTTGTTTTCGTGATATCCCTATAGTAGCGTTAAGTGGAACTTGGCTCAGGTACCAGGATAATTTTGTTATAAATAAATTAAAAAATTTTAGGTTGGATAGAACTGCCCAAGTGGGAGGTGTTGCGCTGTAATTTGTTCCGACATTCAATCTGTTGAAATAACATCGGGCAATTTTCAATATCCTTGGGAGTTTGTAGGGCTAAAAATATTTCCCGTGGGTAGGACTTTTCATTTATATTTTTATACAACCCTACACCCGATAATTTCGATAATAATTTAAGGGAACAATTTGTTGGAGGTCTACCGTTCCCGGCTATTATCTTCGCAGATATGAATGCACACCATGTGTTGTGGGGCTTCCCTTACATAGATTGTTGTGGGATACAGATTCATGAAAATTTAGCGGTGTTACCTCTTGTTATATTAAATACAAGAAAGTTTATGCGACTTAACAGACCTCCGTATCCTAACACGTGCCCAGATGCTACTTTTGCATACCCGAATTTTGCACCATACTTAACTTGGGATACGATTGGTGACTCCATGGGCAGTGATCATTTGCCAATTATTTTGATAATAGACTCTCAGGTCCCATATAACTATAAAACTGTTCCTCTGGATAGGTCACGCAACTATAAAAAAGCAAATTAGGAATTATTTTTGACAAAAGTGGATCTAATCATTCAAAATTTAGCGGTGGACCATTATCCTTTAATACAGTATGACAACTTTTTTAACGCTCTACAGAACTCAGCTGATGTGACAGTTCCAACGTCACATAATGGGGGTCAGAGGAGAGTTAAACGTTGCCCGTGGTGGACAGAGTCGTGTTCTAAAGCGATAGCTCAAAGGAGGTTATTATTGTATACTTTAAAACCAAAATTAACCTGATAAACTATAAAAGCCACTGTCGTACGGCAGCTGCTACGAGGCGAACTTTTCTACGTACGAAACGTGATTCATGGCGTTTATATTGAGAGTCTCTTTCCCCCGATGTATCTCTGACACAGGTTTGGCATAAAATCAATTGGTTCAAGGATATTGTTACAAACTTAGGGATCCCTACGGTTGAATTAGAGGCATGTGCAGAGTCGTTCAGTTGTAGTGTGATACCGGATTCGGTTATATGTCCTCCGTTGGAATTCCCCAATTTGGGTGTTCCTGAGCTCGATAAATGTTTTACTCGCAGTGAATTAAGGATGGCGTTGAATTGAGTGTAATACACGGCGGTTGGCACAGACAATGTACCCTATGGTATTTTGACAAAATTATCATCTGTTTCTAGAATAGCGCTGCTATAGATATTTAATATTCTGTGGGAGGAGGGGTTAATACTACTGGCATGGAAAATTTCCTTTCTGATTCCTATTCTAAAACCGGGTAAAAGCGTGGAGTTAACAAGTTCTTATCGGCCTATAGCACTCTCGTCCTGTTTTGGTAAAATCACGGAAGACTTAGTTAAAGCCCGTTTAGAACGATTTCTGGAAATGAACGAACTCCTTAATACTATGCAATTTGGGTTTAGAAAGGGACTTTCTACACTTAATAGCCTCTCTATATTAGTTTCTGATATTCAAATTGCTTTATCACAAAACTCATGTGTATAAACTTTTTCCCTCGATATATAGGGTGCGTACGATAATGTCGATCTTTCTGTGATGTTTGATAAACTTTTTCACCTGGGTTGGTCTAACAAAATGTGTTATTGGTTAAGCTATTTATTTCAGAATCGATCGTACATTGTAAAGATAGGACAAGCTAGATCATCTTCTCGAACTCAAGAAAGGGACCTACTGCAGGGATCCGTACTCAGTTCTCTGTCATATGCAGTCTATTCGAACGATATTGATAGCTCTTTTCCGTTTGGTATAACGACTTTACAGTATGCGGATGACGTGGTAATATAAGTTCGGTCCTGTAAATTGTCAGAGGGGGTGGGTACGTTACAATCAGTGTTTCCTTTGCTTTAAAATTGGTTGACCGCCCCCTTTTTGACTCTAAATTTATCTAAATGATGTGCGGTAATCTTCACCCGACATAGAGTGCGAGATAACTTAACCATATACAATGTTACAAATGTACCACGGGATTATACGTTCTCGACTGAAGTGTGGGTGTTTTTTTTATATCACACTGAATCACGATCTACACTAGCAAAGCTGGATAGGATCCAAAATGCGGCTGTAAGACTTTGTCTGGGCACTTGTTGTACATCACCAATCAACGCACTCCTTACTGAAATGAGAGAACTCCCTTTATTTATTAGGCGCCGTCTGTTGTGGACAACTTTTTAATTAAAGATTGTTCAATCTCTAGTTGAATGCGGCGCAGACTTCGGATAGTTACAAATTATGTTCAGCCAAAACAATGTTAGTTAAACAAAACATGGCCATCTCTGTCGGATAGTTTTTTGGGTTTGAATGAACTGCGTCAGTATATATTTCTCTTCCGTATCCTGTACAGTGTATCACTGGGGGAGGGGGGAATGATGTTCTTTGGGACATACCGGTGGTGTTATCTATTCCTGATTCAGGAGAAAAAAGAGTTACCCTTTCGATCAAACAGAAGTCAAATGCAGTAAGGTATATGAAAGAAAGATGGAGTAGATACAGACTTATATTTACAGATGGTGCTAGGGGGAAGGGCAGCCAGCCATAGTGGGTTCAGCCTTGTATGACAATAGTATTAATTATGGTCAGACATATAGACTACAATCCGACGCATCAATATTTACAGTGGAATTATTTGCTTTCCAACAGGCATTGAATTATATCTTATCTTTATGTCCTCAACTTGTAATAGTATTATGCGACTCTCGTAGCACTTTGGAGTCTATAAGCGGCTTGCCAGGCCATCCATCACACCCAATGATAATTCAAATACTCGAAGAATGCACCTCTCTACGAGCCAGGGGCTACGAATTGGTGTACCAATGGATTCCTAATCACGTGGGTATAATAGGTAATGAGATAGTAGATAGTTTGGCATCTAGTGTAAATTTATTTTCTATTGTACAGGAAATCCCGCTGCCATACAGGGATTTTATACCGCGGGTGAAACTCAGAAGTCAGGTTAAATGGAGCGAATGGTGGAAGACCCCGTGCCAGCAGAAAGAAAAACGGTACCATGGTGTATGTGGTACAAAATTAGTTACACCGTGGTTTTCGGGAGTTAAGGGCACTCATAAGTTTATTTGTACAATAATCCGCCTTCGGCTTGGGCACGCCTACACGAAAGACCGACTTGATTTGATGCGGAAGGTTCCGTCCTCACATTGTGTGGTTTGCCATGTTCCTGAAACATTACAACATATATCTATGACTTTCATTGTACATCAGTTAGCACTGGTAAAATACTTTCTTAACTATATCACAGACTTGTTTTTAGTTAATGTATTACACTCAGACAACGTTACTTTGTCCAGGCGCCTGTTTAATTTCCTTCTAAATATAAATATGTCGGTGTAGAGATGTACAAAAATTATGTCTTCCCAGTTATCTCAAATACGAAAGTTGTGTTGAGTTAGGGCTAAGTTATGGGGATCATAACTGGATTGAACCATAGAAAAATCAAGAAAGTAGCATCGGGAGTGAATCGAATCACTCTCGATGCTATTTTCTTGATATATATTAATGAGTAGTATTTCAGGCAAAGATTTTGGGTGAAAAAACTGCGGACAAGATTTGAGGTGTGCAGTGTGGTTTCATGCCAGGTAGAGGTTTGAATGGAGGCTGGATCAGATATTTGCATTGAAACAACTGATTGAGAAATGTATGGCAGTAAGAAAGAAAGTGTATCGTGCATTTGTTGATCTGGAGAAACCGTATGATCATGTGAATAGGAGTATATTATGGAATGTTCTGAGAGCATATGGTGTGGATGCATGATTAGTAAGTGCAATTATGGTGGTTTATGATGGAAGTAAAACGTGGGTTATGGTGGATGGAACTTTGAGCTAATGGTTTGACATTGCACAGGATGTTAGACAAAGTTGTGTTATGTCTCCATATTCATTTAGTGTGTTCGTGGTTAAGTGTATGAAGGGCGCGTGTAAGGATACAGTTGGTGTACAAATGGGCAATGTGATTGTGAGTGTGCTGATATATAAAGATGATGCCATATTAATAGCTGAGAATGAAAGTAGCTTTCAGAATGCATTAAATCGTTTAAATGGGCCAAAGGCAGACTGAATATTCATATAAATGTCTCTCAAACTAGGGTGATAGTTTTTGATAAGGATGGATCAGGAGATTACTGTCAGCACTCAGCTTAGTATAAATGGAAAACTGTTAGAATAAATGAACGCTTTTGTGTATCTGGGCAGAATGATACGTTAAATTAATGGAAGGATATATAGTTAAATCGACAGATGGGAGAGTGCATCTTGGAAAGTAGTTGGATGTATGTGGACTATTGAAAAGAGTGAAGTAGGTAGTATCAAAAGATGAAAAGATGCCAATAGGTATATAAAAGTGTGTTGACGCCAATATTGTTTTATGAAAGTGAAACATGTGTTTGTCAGGAGAAACACAAGAGCAAGGTGATGCAGTTGGAATGAAGAAATCTAAGAAATATAAGTGGAAAAACTTGTAAGGACAGAACCAGTAATGGATGGTAGCCGAAGTCATGTGGTTTGAAAGGGAATCCAATAGGTCAATGTGAAAGAAGCGTCTTACGCTGGTTATGGCATGTTGAGAAGATGGTGGTGGATCGAGTGACGAAACAAATTTATGAAGGTAGAGTATGTGGATCAAAAGGGAGGGGTAAGTCATTTAAGACGTGGTTAAATGTTGCAGATGAATTTAGGAAATAGAGAAACATTAAGAGTTTTAAGAATAAAATCTCGAGCTTGTCTCGAAACTTAAATATGGATATCGAAAATTCGAGAAATATGAAAAAAACGGAAAAGCAAATAACTACCATACCTTAAGAAATTTAAATACCAAACAGAGAATTTACCATTTATAATAATACTATACAAACCCGAAAATAGGCACCACTTTTCGTCCCAAAACAGTCTTCTTTAATAAATATTTTGGTTATACAGTTTTTCATTATCAGACATTGACACTATAAGCTATTACATTAGAAAATTAAATTATAAATGGTATACATTGCAACCATATTTATTAATTAAAATGTTTCTACATAGGCCCTATGACTAGACGACTTATACTATACGTCTAGTCCTTGTGTTCAACTTTATTTTCTTATCCTCTATCTTGAACGTTATTGAATAATTTTATAATTTAATTTAACATAGGAGTGAGGGTTCTTAACCTAATTTAAATCTAACTTAAAACTAACTCAATTAACATAATTTATGACGTGGATGTTACACGTTATTATTTTTGACCTACCGGTTGTTTTTACAACCAAGCCTTCAGGCCAGTCAATGTCCTGGTCGCCCTTCAGTGCCGGCCCCGGATTACAGTTGTTGCCAAGTGGTTCGAAGTCATAGGGTTATTTAGCCGATCCATAATTCTTCCCCTGCATGTCTCTTTGTTGTTATGTTTTGCCTTCTTGTATATCAGGGTCAGAAAACATTGCTGCCCCTGGAATCCAGGACTCCAACCCTTGACCTCAGCAGATCTATCCTAGATAAATATTTAGAATGAGACTGTCACTTATCGTCTACCTGACGTAAATAAATTCGGCGTAATATATATGTAAAGATAAAGAAGGTTGTATATAAACACTATTTAATTTTGTACTTTTTTCGGAGTCACAAAATTGTAGACAATTAAAAAAACAAAGAAGACAAAGAACATACCATTTAAAAAAACATAGACAAAACATTATTAAGGACATAGACATATCACAAGCTATGTTTTGAAACAATAACTAACAAGTTCATCTATTGAAACAATATGGCATTCTCCCACTTTGAGGTCCTGACGGAATAAGGCCAGTGTCAATTGAGTCAGGATGTCAGGATCATCTGGTACATAGGTCAAAGGTCTTGATTTAATTATAGCCTCACAGTCACATAACACAGTCGTCAGTTCCTAAAAAGTCAGCCAGGCTCTTCTAAATATTCTCAAAAGCAAGTATTCCACTATACCAACAAGGCGCTCCCACCAACCGCCCCACCAACCGCCCCACCATGGAGCAGTAGGAGAATTTACTTTCCAAACAATTAGTTGTGCTGAGCTGAAAGCATTAATTTTCTCCTAGTCCAATTGTGAAAAAGCATTAGCTATACCTACAAAGTTAGTCCCGTTATCACTGTATATGACAGACGGTCTTCCACGTCGAGCCACGAATCTCTTTAGTGCCAGTATGAAGGCATCAGAAGACAATGTAGATACTAGTTCCAGGTGGACAGCACGATATACTGCACACGTAAAAAGGCATGTCCAGGCTTGTTTTTCCATCTCGTAGGTAAAGTGGACCCGCCAGATCCATTCCTGTGACTTCAAACACTACGGTGTCCCACACTCTGTCTTCAGGTAATGTTGGCACAGACCGATGAAAATGTGTGTCTGCAAATCGTTTGCACACAGTGCATTTCATAACAACAGAGTGAACGGTTCTCCTACCCTTTACAATACAGAACCTTTCACTAAGCAAGCTCAAAAGACCCTACACTCCCACATGGTTTGCCTTGACATGTGTCTCATGAATCAATCTGGTGATCACTGGATGATCAGGAGGCAATAAGGCTGTATATCTGAAATCTGACACCGCTTTCCATTCCGATATTCGTGTTTTCATGTGTAGAAAATCTTTGGCGTCCACAAATAAATTCAGTGACTTGACAGGTTCATATTTCGTGCCTTAAAAGGATTCTTTCTGAATAAATCTAATGACAAGGACTTCGGCCTCATCAACTTCAATGGCACGAATATCTCCCCTTGTCTTCGGTTGATTTCTGCAATTACAAATTAATTTGAACACCTATCTCACAAGACAGATAATTTTGTGGTACTGAGATAAGAATCGGTAATACCACTCACCATCGGTGTTCACATTTGGTAGAGTTGTAACTGCCTTTTATTTTTTCCTAGTAGACAACTTCTTTCTCAACTAAAACAACTTCCATAAATCATTTATCTGGAGGCAGCTTTAGCCATTCAAGCCCCTCCCCCAATCTCACCTGCATCAATTTCTTAGCAGAGCATCCTCGACTGGCTAGATATGCTGGGTTAAGTGGATCTGGGACGTGGCACCAGTCATCTTTTGCCGTCAATCGTTTAATCTTTTGAGCCCTATTACGTACAAAAGTATCCAGCTGCTGCTCTCTTTGTATCCACGCTAAAACCGTACTTGAATCCCTACAGAAACAGAAGTCCAACACATTCAAATATAAATGTTCCACTATGGAGGAAAACCGTATAGCCCCAGTAGTAGCGGCTAAGAGTTCCAGACGAGGTATAGTGGTCTTCTTAATAGGCGCTACCCTGGCCTTAGCCTGAACAAGTTGAACTTCAATGCAAAGTCCAGTTTCCAATCTCAAATACACAACAGCACCGTATGCATCTCGACTGGCATCGCAGAACACGTATGCTTCACATTCTTCTGCGTGGTATATCTGGAAATTTCAATTTAGTTCAGACACTAAAGTTCCTTAGTACATTTTACAAACATCTCCTTTTCTTTTGTAGGAACTTCTCCATTCCAGCCCAACTTAGAGGTCCACATCTGTTGAATAAACAGTTTTGGGATCAATGTTACAGGAGCTGTGAAACCAATAGGCTCATAAAATTTATGAGTAACAGACAAAATGTTTTTCTTAGTCATACTCTGAACATCAATTTTAGTAATAAAGGCTTAATTGATGGCCAACATATCAGTTCCACGATTCCAATGCAGATCTAAAACAGGTGACACTTCACTATTGTCAACTTCAGAGCTAGAATATTCCCATCCTCTCAGCTCAAATTTTGCTTCAAGCAACAAAGCAGTTGATTCTGTCATAAACTGATGTAGCTTGCTCACCTCATCTATGCTCGAGACACAATTGTCAATATAAAAACCCTTCTGCAATTTTTTAATCGTTTTCTCGGAATACATGTTAGTCCCAAAACAGTTTTTTTCACAATTTCTCAAGACTGAGTCTAAATGGTGTTCAATGAAAGCTCCTAACTAGAGAGGGACTGGGTGAAACGCCGAAAACCACACTTGCGTGTCTTAGGACTAAGCGTTCCCGATCCAGTGTTTTCCACTAGAACCGTATGAAATCTCGATCTAGTTCGCAAAGTCCAATCTGCAAGAAAGCTTTCTTTATATCAGCAATAACACCATTAGCTCCCACTCTGAAGCGAAGTAGGAGAGACGGAATACGTTCAATCAAGATCGACCTTTCCTCCAAGCAATCATTCAGCGAAGGACAGGTATTGATCTTTACTGAGGCATCAAATACGGGACGAATCTTCGTGGTACCATGTTCCTTGATCACTGATCGGTGCGAAAGATAATGTCCCTCATCACACTTAGAATAATTAACTCCTTCTTTTATGATTCCCTCTCTCTTCCACTCTTCAAACACTTCTGTGTAGGCTCTTTCTACTTCAAGAGATTTCAGTTTTTGGAACGTTGTTTCCAGACGCTTCTGAGCTATTGTGAAATTTGAAGGGAGAGGAGGGTTTCCATCGAACCATGGAAGTTCAACCATGTAACGACCATCCACATCCCATTTGACACTTTGTTTAAAATGTTCTTATGTTGCTAATTCTCTTTTAGGCTTTGTCCTTAACTTCTCTGAGTCCTCGATTCCCAGACCATCAAGATCCCAGCGTGTGGAAATAAACGAATCTTTAGCAAACAAAGAAGTTATAGTCATGGTATGCGAAAGTAACTTCTTACATGGAACCCTGCCTAGTAGCGTCAATTCTAAATAGGTGTTCACAGCTACCAAACTACATTCAAGAACGACTCTTCCACCTGTGAGTATTTTCCCTGTGAAATCAGCCCCTATCAAAACTTCTTCCAGTCCGACTTCATAATTTATTTCTATATCCAACAGTTGTAGTTCTTTCTGACACAAATATTTTCTTGTGGAAGATAAATAACAACATATTTTGTCATAATCAATAACTTCAAAGTTGACCACATAATGGGTTTTGATGTTTACCAACTGGATTTGAAAACGATTATGTGAAACGTCACCTGACTGCTTTCCTCCAAACAAAGTATGCTGAATACGTTCTTCCCCTATTGATGTGTATCCCGTTTGTCCTACCACTGCCTTCAGAATGTATGATCTCTGGGATCCCATGTCTATAAGAGATCGAACATTTCTACTACCCCTTTTATCCTTCAACCGTACATTAAGTATGAAGAAGTAATTCAGAGCAAGAATTATTTTCTTATGTATTCTCCACAGAAACTCTTGTACTTTCAGGTAAGTCTTTCTTCAAATTGTTCTTATCCCCAGACTTAAGAATACTTGATTCTAGTTTGGCACAAAGTAGAATACTGTGTTTACCATCACAGATCAATCACTTTAGTTTACATCTCTTGCAATGTGTCCACCTTTCAGACAAACAAAACAACAACGACTCTGCCCAATAATTTTAAGCTTCTCATCTCTGGTAAATTTTCTGGCTTTAAAACAATCTTCAGAAAAATGTGATGTGTTAAAAATAACATACACATTGAAGTGTTTGAACTAGGCATATTTCTTGTATCTACTAATGCGGCTGTTGTAGATACGTTTTTTTCTCCATAGCCGGATATATTCCTCCTCTTACCTTTAAGAACTTCCTCTTCACCGCTGATATCAAAACTACTAACCGCAAGACAGATCCACTCTTCTTGTTCGTCTTCCCTCCGGAGAAAGTCCATTAGATTCTACAACCACCCCTCATCTTGGCCTGAAGCACCACTACGTTGCCAAGCAAGGAGTAAATCTTCTGTCAAACAAGATTCAACCATCGGGTATAACATTGCCGCATACTTATCAGAGGTGACTCTCAAAGTCTCGAGTGCTCTTAGATGATTTTCCAAACGATTATACATAGCCGATAACAGCATCCCATCCTACAAACTCTGAAGAGTCAGCTTCAATAATTCCCGCACATAAACTTCGACCAATAAATCATCGCGTCCGAAACGAGATTTCAAACTTTGTATAGCGTTAGGATAATTTTCTCAAGTCTGAGGAAAACTTTAGGCCACTTCTCAAGCCCTTAAACCAGTTAAAATGGCCTGAATCAAATACAAGAATTTGACGGCTGAATCTAAATCCTCATCTTCATGAATTTTAGCGAATTGGCTCCAAAAACTAAACCATTCTGTTATGTCACTCCCCCATATTTATTAAATTCAATCTTGGGGAGTTTTCACATACTTTTTTAACAATGTCTACCTCTATAATCGGTTTGAATACCGGTTGCAGACTCTACATAGGTATCATGTACCGCCTTAAATCTGCCAATATGAATACACATAGCTACCCAATTAGTTTTGTATTCATCCGTACTTGCTATTTTGGCAGTAAATTCATTTTCCGATGCATCACTTTCAAGTAGGCTATTCAATATTTGCTCATCTAGGTTTGTAAATTCAGTTTATTTTCCTTGCAACAGCTGGTGATTTGTTTCAATGGCCACTAAGTCCTTCTCACCATCAACTGAAAACAGATTTGTTGTAGTCTTCACAATCTTCGTGAAAGAAGCTCTAATGGCGGTCTTTTTCTTCTTAAACAACAGCAACTCTTTATCTCTACTTATACGTCCTTTCACGGTCACCATAATGTCACTTATCGTCTATCCGACGTAATATTTAAGTAAAGATAAAGAAGCGTTGTTCATAAACACTATTTAATTTGTCCTTTTTATTGGAGCCACAAAAATACCGACAGTTAACAAAATAAAGAAGACAAAGAGCATACAATTTAAAAAAACACATAGACAAAACATTATTAGAGGCAAAGACATATAACAAGCTATGTTTTGAAACAATAACTAACAAGTCCATCTATTGAAAAAATATGACAGACACACTAGACTTTTCCGCACAAAATAGCTACTATCTTAAATTCTAGGTCTTGTGTTTTACATTTTTCCGCTACCCGTCTTTTACATGTGTAGTCTGTCCTCTCAGTCACTCTCATCGTCCATATAATATACATTATAACAAGCTATGTTTTGAAACAATAACTAACAAGTCCATCTATTGAAAAAATATGACAGACACACTAGACTTTTCCGCACACAATAGCTACTATCTTAAATCCTAGGTCTTGTGTTTTACGTTTTTCCGCTACCCGTCTGTTATACGTGTAGTCTGTTCTCTTAATCACTATCATCGTCCATATAATTTTTCTCGTCTATCTTATTGTCTCTTCTTCTTTGTTCTATCTTTTTCTCTGTTTCTGAAGTTTGTCAAAATAATCGTCACCTTTATAATTTTTCTCGTCTATCTTATTGTATCTTCTTCTTTGTTCTATCTTTTTCTCTGTTTCTGAAGTTTGTCAAAATAATCGTCACCTTCTTTGAGCTAATTTAAAGTTGAGACTTTGTCAAGGAGTCTTTATATAACGACATCACGTAGGCTTTCGTAGATACGGCATTCTTGTAACATGGTTGGCTTCTGGTTCCTCAGGTGTTGGGTGGTTCCTCTTTCCCAAACCATATGCTTAGCTGTTGTTCCTTCTCCGCAGTCACAGTTACTAGTCTCAGTTAGTCCTCTGTTATTGAGAAGCGCTTTGTACGGCACATCCCCTATAATCTAATCCACAAGCCCCTGGGTATATTGCAGGTGTTTGAGCTTCATAAGTCATGTATGCTCGGAAAATGTAGGTTTGCCTAATCTGTTTACTGCTTAATCTGATATTTTGCCACTCATCTTGCAGGCGTCTTCTTATCTCCACCAATGTCGTCCCTTCAACCCTGATCAGTGTTTGTACTCAGTGGAAGTCACATTTCTTCAGTCAGTAAATTGTGCCTCTTCGCCTGAAATCCAGATCCAGCAGGGTTTTACCTAGTGTGATGCTCAATGCGACGGTAGATTTAGAATATGTGACAGAGGGCATCAGAAGAATACCCCTCTGAAGCCTCCATAGAAATTTAGATGATATCACGTTTCTCAGGGGATACACCCGCACGATCACCCAGTAACCCACAATGGAGACAAGTAAAGCCTTTCAAGGAATAGAAACAATTCCAGGAAAAGTGGGATCAGTGGCCCTCATGGAAGACCTGCTCATATTAGTCGAAGGACATTCAAGACGCCAGCTAGAAGCCAAGGCAAACTAGGTACTAGAGGGTTTAGATACCTGATTCATGAGGGTTAAACTTCAGCGGCCACAAAACCACAAACATGCTTTTCAAAGGGACACTACTGAGGGCTCCTTCATTGAAGATAGGTATCCAGATGATCAGGTGGAGTGGGACCACCAGATAGATGGGTGTAATGCTCGATGATAAACGCAATTTCCAGACCCACGTGGAGTGTGTGGCAAAGCAAAACGTGTGATAAATAATATAATCAACATAGGACAAAATAATTTCCATCGCTTTATGCATACCATCAAGAGGTATCACATTGCTACTAATCATAATTTTATTAATTGCATTCCAATTGTGTATTAGTTAAATCTACAGTGTTTAAATGAACTATAAGATAATACAAAGCAAGCACCAGCCTGAATGTTAAAAGGAACTTTATAAACTATATATTTATTTTAATAAACATAATTTACATTATTATACTTTAAAAGGAAGATTTTTCTTATCGTTTTCACGTCTCTCTATTTTTTCATATTCTTGACTCAAATTGAAAAGGTGGTTTTAGCACATATCCCTAATATAATATTTATATCTATCGAACATCATTATCATAGTATTTGTGAAGGAAGGTATTTGCAATATTGAAGTAGCGAATACCATAACATTACCAATACTTGATAGCTTGGCTAGAGATGGGCAAAATGGTTCTTTAAGGGAGTCGATCCACCTCAAATAAATGTCAGGCATTGGATTCACTTTAAGTCGACAATTAACTATAGTAGCTTTTCACTATTTCCTCCTCTACAATCTAATATGTAGAGAAAGGAATGATAACTATTACAAGATAAATGTATAACGGGTTAGAGACGGGGAAATATTTCATAAGTGTAAAAGAATTGAATAGGAAAAAAAAAGATTTATTATACAAATAGCATATAAAGGTGATATGGGGTTACAATTGTTATGATAGAGTTTAACAACTCCAAAAATATAGGAACTACCCGTAGCACAGAGGATATAGTATTCCAAAACAGCCGGGCTAGCACCAGACTTCCACCAGAAGGGTCTAAAAAGAAAACATGGAGAGTTAGTAACTTGTAAATATATAACAGCAAATCCTATAGATTCAGATCTACTAAGTTAAATGTCAGCCAAGCTACCTAGCTTGACTTGAAAAAAGGAACGACATCCTAAACAATATATGGTAAGATAACCGTAGGTAAATTACATTAGAAGATGGTTAACAATCAGGTGTCCACACAAAATTGTACTATAGCCGGTTCTTTTCCAGTGGGTACTGCTAGAGCACTCAATAGTAAATTTATACCATCACCCACTCCCTGGGGTGTACATCAAATCTAGTACACATTAACTTCAAATACTTGGACCAATGAGGTGCCAACAATGGTCAAATGAAAATACTATCTGTGCGGGCCACTATACAACACCAGCCGTGTTCCGCACTTTGAGCACCCAAAATAGTAACACATAAAGAGGTGTGCCAACAAGAATGCTGTGAGATACTGACCAAGGATATAGAAAGAAAACATAGTCATATGGACTAAATCAACAAGTCTGAAGGACTTGGAAACATAATTATTGTTTCGACTAATTAAACTAAATCCGAAGGACATACAAAGAAAACATAGTCCTATGGACTAAATCAACAAGCCTGAAGGACTTGGAAACATTATTGTCACTTTGATTAATTAAACTAAATCCAAAGGACATAGAAAGAAAACATAGTCATATGGACTAAATCAACAAGTCTGAAGGACTTAGAAACATAATGAATACTTGGATCATCAAACAATATTCCCTCTGCGTCGAGGTGGTGATACCTACGACCCAGCCATCACGACCAGCAGTATACTCTTCGGGTGCTGGATCAGAGGTTCTTCCTTCAAGGATATCCAATGATGAACTACAGACGATTGAACCTGTACCGCCGCCCTTACTCTTCCCCGAAGAATAAGGCTGGCGCACAACAGATAATAAAATAAAAAATAAAAATAGCAATTGC
>CABFOV010003148.1:34058-50778 GCA_902141375.1 Timema poppense | reverse complement strand
ATATATATATATATATATAAATACAATACATATCTAGCTATGTCGTTCTCTTACGAGGTAGGCAAGAAACTGTGCATACAGATCTAAAACAACAATTTCGTACTTGATCCATCCTCACCAACTTTCTTCACACCTCCCTATCCTTGCATTCTCCCTTCGCTTCAACAACATCCATACACCGGCTCATAGATCCTCTTTTATTCTTAAAATTCTTAATGTTTCTAATTTTCTTCCCTCATTAATGGTGTATATATTTTGTATATTTATTCAAGGTATTTAACGTGCACTTTCTGAACGGACTGATTATATCAGCACACGATAATGTCTATGAGCGAGAGCGAAAGGACCTAATAAGTTTGCCATGAAAGCTATTTTCACATACCTCTCAGGGTTATGTTACGTGTCACAATCGACATGGGACCAACGCTTTACTTCCCCTCCGAAGGAAATTGTGCTACGGATCTTTTCAATCACTCAACAAAAAATCTGTCTGTTTATAAAACTAAGACCAAATTAAAAATTTGTTATTTGTGGCTCTATTCACAGTTTTATCCGCAATCCACCTCACTGAAATTATTGCAGATGAGACTCTAAAGACATCCCATGCGCGGCTGGTTATTCAGGCGTTCTAACCGCGCGCCTAAAGCGTAGAGGAATAAGACGGGGAAGGAGAGGGTAGTTCCAGTCGAGAATATCATCGCCGTGCTTAATTTCCAGAGGCTCCCAAGCACAACAGCCCGTCTGGCACACACACACACACATACGTGGAGCCCCTTTGTAGAATCATTAGCATTTCCCTAAACTTTATTACGTAATTGGAGAACAACGGAGACCGAGTTTATAGGTATAGGGGGTTGCACCACTAATTGGAAGCTACATCGGGAATACAGTTAGGGGGCTTAGGGAGTAAGGGGGGGAGCGGCTTTGAAACACGATACCTCTCCTCTGCGCCCGCCCGCCCTCAACTGGTAAGGTAGTTACAATTAACAAAACTGAAAGGTTTTCGGTACAGGGATTGTACTAGAAAGCGTTTCACTGCTAGTGGAGATCACTGACGAATCTCTTAACATGGCCAACATTTTTATTATTACTTTTTTTAGGGACGAAGTAAGAATTAAGGAGGGATGGGGAGTAAAATCAGCGTGTATTTTAAAGTAGAGTTATTTTTTTAAGAAACTATGTCTCTTACACAAGGCACTTAAAGCCCTTCGCCCTGTCGAGTGTAAGTCTAAAACCTATTTTGTGGGATGGTGGGCGGAAGGGTGAAAGACGTGGCGTGGCTTCACAGCCGACCAAAGTATTCTTCCGCGCCAACAAGAACAGATGGATCCGGAAACCGTAGTTGGCGCAAGCTAACGGACAGGTCTTGCGGAAAAATCATACGTTTGGAAATATCAGTTTTTTCGAGAACGAGTGAAATTTTTATAGTAATATTTTCAACACCCCTTCTAAGATAATATATCAATGTTTATTAGGTGTTACATTTTCTTATTTTTGTTATGAAGCCGTCAGTTTTTTTTATTGAAAAATGTCAATTTTGTCGATATTTGATCACTGTTAAAATTATAGAGGTGTATATATAAAAAGTATAACTTACTCAACATGCTATTCTTGAACAAACCGTTTCCGAAAAGAAAATTGCAAAACAATAAAAATTCTTGAATATAACCGTTTGTTCCAATGGCTCTGCATTTCCGCGCCAAATGAAAAGGGTCAATTGCCTTAAGGTGGGGGGATAAGGATCGCGAGTTATGGACAGTAGTTTAAGTTTTATAGTCTTTTTTTACAAAATAAATAATGTGTTTCTCCAGTAGGAATATATATTTTGATTTTATTCACATGGTGACATCAACAGTTGTTGAATAACTGTCAAGGGTGTCCTAGAATTTACTGTCAACTTTTTCTCTTCATTAAAAAGTTTCTCCTCAAATTTCAATGTGCTTACGTCACATATTCAACAATTTGTTGGTATCACCATGTGAAGAAAGCTAAACTCTATTTTTATATTGGACCAATATTTTGTTTATTTTGGCTAAAAAGAATTTATGTTTTGTTATAAAAAAAAACACTTAAATACTTATCTTAACTCGCGTCCGCTACACTCCCACCTTAAGACGCATTGAGACGTGAGGCGGCCACTTTAAGGGGGCTGCCTAGGTAGCTGAGATATTGCCAATCAGATAACGCGCTTAGGTTGATTATCGACAAAACCTTTAATAATACGCGAGTTATGTGTTTACTGGAATGAATATCAAACTATTTCCATGGCTCTTGTCTACTTTATATAAAATCCATGCGATGTCTGTGTGTCCTTCAAGGACTCTTTCTCCTACATACAGATACTCTTTATCGGGAATGTGCAAACTTACTTCAAGTGGGGTCAAATGGGGTGAAAAATTGCGGGGCGGAGAATTATATTTATTAATTTTTCTTCAAAATTCCTTTTAAAAAAATTTATAAAACTTATATAATAGACAGACATGAATGAGTTTAAATGCAAAACAATAATGAAAACTTTGGGGATTTAGTAAGTTTTCAAGTTCGTTCTGAAGATTTATATGATGGAGTGAGAGATGAGTGAGACTGGATGAGCTTTGAGCACATGGAATACGACACAACACATTTACATTATCCATATCGCGGGCCGTAGTTTGCCCATCCTTACCCTAAATACAGTGGTTCCCAAACTTTTTGTCGCTTGCGTACTACTTGGCAGCCCGTTTCCATAAATAGTATCCTTAAGAGTAGCAAAAGTGTAATTAATATTATTGCAGCTATTTAAATAAACGGACCGATAATGGAATTATAAATCAATGAAAAATAAGCTGAACAAACAGTGCATATATTTTTACATTTAAAAATTAAAATGTAATATAAAAATTAACACATTGCATATGTTAATAAAAAGCTGCAATTAGTGTTACCAAGGTAAAGTTAGAGATATATTTTTTTAATTTCTTTGGATTAAAGGTTTAAATTTTTCCTCGGAGAAGATTTATTTATTTGGGTTATTTAACGGGCACTTTCTGAACTGAATGATTATATCGGCACACGATAATTTCTATGAGCGAGAACGAAAGAACTTACCAATTTTATAAGGAAAGGTATTTTCAAATTTCTTCCAGAAATATGTTACATGCCACAATCGACATGGGACCGACGGTTTAACTTCCCTACCGAAGGAAGTTGTGTTATGGATTTTTATCGCTTGAGAAACATCTGTCAACCCTAGCTGGGTTTGAACCCACGAACATCGGTACCTGGGGCTAGCACTTTACCCCAANGATCCTTGTAGAAGAATTTCAATAGAAAACGAATATCTACTGTACATAAGCACATATAAATAATTGCAAACCAACACGTTGAACTCTAAAAATATTTTTTTCTATGATATTTTGTATATTTTAAATGTCCTTGGACAATACTATTTAATGAATGCATTATAACTCATTTTGTTACTGATAATCTATTAAAAATGTTTATATTTTTTCATTATTTATTTGAACTTAATAAAGTGTTTTGTCCAGACTACATTGTCTATCCGTAAGTTTTGTAACAACTTTCTCATCATGTACTTAAATATTTTTAGACTTTTCATCAACATATGTGTAGCTTAGTTGATTATGAATTAGTAATTTTATGTTTAGTGTTTATATTCTGACATATATATGTTTTTTACTGGAAGTAAATCGTAATCATATATTTGTCTTGCAACATCTCTTTAGTACATCTACCAATTTAGTAACTTTATTTTACTAAAATATTTTTGGGAACAATATATCTAAGTCTTAACTTCTAATTCTCAAATAAGTTAATATGAAGGCAGTAGCAGCGATTTCGGTATCCTCCTTCTCTCACTCACGTATCGAATATAGCGCTTGGTGGTTGAATGTTTCACTAATATCGGGTCCAGTGTAAACCAAATTAGTTCAAGCTTAAATATTCCAATCAAAACCTTAGTTAATACGTCTCCATTCCCTTGAATTGAATGATATATATTTTTTTTTTTTTGCCAAAAAAAATATATTTTATAATTGCCATTATTTGTTAATATTATATTTTAAATATGTAATCAATAAGGTAATTAAAATAATTTTAAGGTTGAATTAAGTATTTGCTTACACCTTTCAGCCCCTCCCGTTAATGATCCCCCCCCTAAAAATGTTAATCTTCATCCCCAAGTTGTCGTCATGAATAGTCGAATCGACGTCACCAGAAAGCGGCCTCGGTCAAAGAAGCCTAAAGCGCTTGTGGTGAAGTCAATAAAACCTCACGCTATTGACATACCAATGATACTAATAAGAGCTCTCTATAGCTAAGCATTTACCAGTGTGATTGGATATTTACGACGTACTTAAGATAATATTTTTTGTTTTGTTTTTTAAAAAAAGAGCAATTTAAATCCTGTATAATTGTTTGGCTACACAGTATTTATGCCACGACCATAAAACAGGTTTGTAAGCGAAACATCTCTTTAAGCGAATGCCAGATTAAATACCCTCCCATTTATCCAAATAATTCATAAAAAAAACAACTTTAAAACAGTCCTCAATAATTAATAAAGAATCAATGCTAATATCTGGCTTTTATTTCAGCCAACACGGTAAAAAACAACAACTTAAGACATCATTATTTCCTCCAGACTTAAGTGTTAATAAAAACATAAATAAATGAGAGCACACCACCACTTAAGTACTGTAAAACGTTTTCTATTAAAATAAAATAAAATAAAATGAAATAAAACGTATTCAAAGAATATGTTAAGTTGTAAACTTGCACGAAAGGTAATTATTTAAACAACTCCACAAGCCTTCCATGTTCTTCGATAAGAATGAGAGAACAGACGACAGCCGCGGATGTACCAACTCAATAAAGAAATAGGAAGAAAGACAGAGAAAGAGATATGTGTGTATATGTATATATAAAAATGTACAAGTTGGTCGCAAGAGAGCTGAACGCTACTAATGGAACAGAGATAAGAGAGACACTCTCCTAGCATCATGAGGGAAGAAGAGAGGGGGGAGGGGGAGCTCGGTCCCACACAATCGTCCCGCAGATGGGTGGGGCGGGTTAAAGAAGAGGGGGGAAGGGGTATATAATCTACAATTCCTACTTAATTAACTTGTTAAAAAAGGAGGGGGTTGACAAATGATTCAGTGTCATGTCGACCGGAGAGAGATGGCGCATATTTCTCAAGATTACAAAACTCTGTCTTGACGACACTAAATGGATTCACGGAGAAATTACTAAAACCAACATAAGTGGTTTTGAACGTGAGCTATTATTTTAAGTTGCGATATAAATAGCAAACATATTTATACTACCAAGGATACAAATTTGTCCATGTGTAATGATCGAAGAGTTTTTTTACTTCTAAATTAAGAATCCAAATTAAAAATATATAATAAAATATGATATATGAAAATTGATAACGTGCTAATTATGTATATTTATTAGGCTTCATTTACCCCAAGAACATCCTGCAATACATTAAGGAAATTTATTAAAACATGGGAAAAAATTATAGGTAGTTCTTGGTCATAAAATAAGCTAATAATTTTTTTAATCGCCGCTTATTATTGTTAAGGTAGGCATGAGAAAGGAAGCATTTTAGATGTTATCTTGCGTGGAAGGAGAGCGGGTAACCATTTAGGAAAGGCCACCATAAGTAAACCCGGCCGGGAACCCCGATCTACCCGTCATCAGCATGCGAGTCTAACATGAGAATAACGCCTTAAACCGTTCGGCCATCGGGTAATCCTTAATGCGGGGATCAGGATCAGCTTAACTTTAACTTAACGTAACGTTCACTTATGGCGGGATCACGATCAACTTAACTATAACTTAACGTAACGTTCACTTATGGCGGGATCACGATCAATTTAACTTTAACTTAACGTAACGTTCACTTATGGCGGGATCACAATCAATTTAACTTTAACTTAACGTAACGTTCACTTATGGCAGGATCACGATCAACTTAACGTTCACTTAAGGTTAACCTAACGTAACTTAAGGTGAAGGCTCTCCTCGTGTTTTTAAATGGAAACGATTACGATGTAGTTAATTTAACGTTTACTTGCGGTTCACTTAATTTAAAAGATGTGCTGAGAGGTCTTTCAAGTTAAGTGAACGTGCTAAGGCTTAGATTTCTTAAGTGCGTCAAATTAAGATGCTACCCGCGTCGCCAAATAGTTAATTGTATTTATTGTTGAGCCAATTTAGAACTTTGTTCGCCGAGATGCTCATAAATACTATTTTCTTAAACAAAACATAAATAGCTGACCTACATTAGAAATAGGGAAAATAAACAAATGATACCCAATGAAAGTTGTTCTTCAAAATTCTGGTTTATATTGGTATTTAAACTGGTTACTCGTTGTATAACCAATTACAAAATAAGAGAAAACAAAATACACTTTCATTTCTAAAAAAAGAAACGTAGCGTTGCTATGGACTGATTTTGGTTGGAAGAACCGTTTTGGAGATTCAAACATATTTCTTTACGGCCAACCAACATTGATAACATTTTACTACATTATTTGTGTTATTTTATAGGTATTGATAATTTATATCAGAGGTGACAACTGAAGATAGCATGACTTGATGTACGGATAGATTAAAATATTTTAGTAGCTTTAGTAACTACCAGCTACTTCCTACCAACATCAGGTTATATAATATTTTTTATAAATAGTTTATAATAACATACTTATTTCTCATTTTTTCAGAATCTTTTAATTTTAGAAATTGCAAAAACTAACATTACATGCATAAACTATTATTACCTGTACTTAGAAAAAAATAATTGGATGAATACCAAAGGAATACACACGAGATTAGAATATATATATTTTTTAATCCCATACAAATCACCTCTCTCAATTTGGCACTTAGAGCACATTCCCCACCTGGTCACGCCACTGCGGGGTTGTCAGCCAATTTCTCAGAGGTGCGGTTAGATATGTTTTAAGGTCGACGATCTCGAGTATAGTGAAGGCTGTTTGCCTAGACGACATTCTAATTATAGTAGAGTGAAATTATCATTTGAGGTAGACATTTTGAATAAAAAGTTGGGACCTTTTGGAATCACTTCTATTTAACGTCCTCAGAAATCTACAGAAAAAAAAAATCTTGTGGTGGGTTTCACGACAATTTGCGAGGGAAGTCAGCCATGTTGGATTTAGTGCATGCGTTCACTTTTTTCAATGTTGTTCCAAAAGTATTTTTCATAAATTTTTAATTTATTTTTTATTTCGTTTCATATATTATTTACAATAAAAAAAATCTTGGCTTCAATTTTATCCTACGACCAACCATTTTTTCAAAATTTCAGGACGAAACGAAAAATGACTGCTAAACTTTTTTTTAAGGAACGTAAAAAGTTTAACGTAAAAAAAATGTTCAACTAAAAATTGTTGTAAATTATGTGAGCTTTAAAATGAGGTTTAAGACTGGCAGGATTTATCGTTCCACAGCGATGTGATCCTGGTAAAAGTGCTTGTTCTCGTGGTGAAAGTGTCAAAGATAATGGTATGCTATCCTGGAAGTCCTCTTTCTTCGTTTCTTGTTATCATTTAACAAAGCGAAACTACAACTTTTTAAACTCAATTTTTATAATTGCTTATGTTTTTAATCCTAGTCCATTCGTCACTAAGTGATATTGATGAAAAACTGGGGGGTGCGGGGGCGGAAGGGTTAAGTCGTAGACTTTAATCTATAACATGTTTGAATATCAGTAAATGATTTTAAATCGTTATTTTAATTCATTGTGTTGTTCGCACCATGCAATTTTCATTATTAAACTGCAACTAGTTTTGTTTGAAAATCTTAGTGATATAATCTATTATACACAATTACAATTTGTCAACGGCAGGAGTGATCACGAAGAAATGACGTCTTGTAATGGTCTAAGTTACTAATATTATTTTACTAGAGTACTTTTTTCTGGTATGTGAACTGTGCAATTAGGGTGACCTGGCAGTCTAGGGGTAAGGTGTAAAGACTTCTGTGCTGGCGGCCGGGGTTCAATCCCCGGTCCCGGCACAGATTTATCTGATTTCCAAACCCTTCCTTCACCTCTGACAAGACATCTTGTGAATGTGGGGAATGCCAGGCCTCCACCGTGGTTCGGATTCCACGTTAAACTGTAGGTCCTCTATTTCATCTCACAATCACCCTACCATTACACATTAGCGTAAGTGCGTATAACCCGAATGGGTAGTAAGACGCGGTGCTAATAATAATAATAATAACTGTGCAATTAATGATTTGGACCTCATCTAACACCAAATTTTGGAATATTTCTTCATACACTGTTTCCGATAGACTTTCTATACCACTTCGTTGCATGATTTCGCCGATAGCCCCCATGAAAGATGATAGTAGATGGAAAACTCCAAGACGAAGAATCACACGAGAGAGTGGGCTCTTTGGTCCAGCAGAAAGAACCATGTCAGCGGCTTTTTGCGAACAATAGCTGATCGAACGTGACAATTACATGTGATCGGCCATTTTTTGATGGCTTCTTCTGATGTCTGCAGAGGTGAGGTGTGAATGGTTGAAATATTGCTAGGATGTTGATCTGCAAATGGAAGACGCACTACTGATGACACTTCGTACGATTTAACTGTCATTGCTCTTTCCATGAAACCATTCCATTTTGAACATGGGATAATGTTAATTCATGTTCCCTACATCCACGACACGTCTAGTCGAAAAGTTACATCCACACTGGCCGGTTTTATGAAAATGTCACCAACATCTTTACACGCGAGAAGAGTGTATCATGGTTGTGATGATTAAAATGTTACTTTTGTAAATTCCGAAAAAGGCCAAATCTTCTGATTTTTATGACGTCCTCCCTTGGAATTGACTTATTTGTACGAACAGCTTTTGATGGTGTTACATACACACTTTATGGCGCCCATTGCATGAAATGTGTGGCTTCCATCAATAGTGTGTATGTTATGGTCTGCAATATCATAAACAAATTGTATGTAAGAATTTTCATCAACTGTTGGATTAGCATTCTGCGTGATTGCCGATTCATATTTGACTGCTTCTTTGTATGTAGAACAATGACCTAAGTTTGATAATATATCTATCAACAATTTAGATCCATACCGTCCATGAAGGGAAACACTGAGACCTATCTGTAGAGAGGATATAAAAGACTTTGGTTTGAGAGCAGACATAATGAAATGCTGAGTAGCCAACACTTTTCTATAGTTTCTCTTTTTTTTCTTCTTATTATTAGCACCGCGTCTTACTACCCGTTCAGGTTATACGCACTTACGCTAATGTGTAATGGTAGGATGACTGTGAGATGAAATGGAGGACCTACAGTTTAACGTGGAATCCGAACCACGGTGGAGGCCTGGCATTCCCCACAGTCACAAGTTGTGATTAATACACGTCTTGTCAGAGGTGAAGGAAAGGTTTGGTAATCAGATAAATCTATGCCGGGACCGAGGATTGAACCCAGGACCCCCAGTTCAGAAGTCTGACACCTTACACCTAGACCACCAGGTCACCTACTCTTTTTCTTCTCGTTTCCTTTAACTTTCTTAGGCTTCATTAACCCACAACAGGATTTTTTTGGATTTTTCTGGAAGTTATTGAGAACATTAAATAGAAGTGATTTCAAATGGTTCCATCTTTTTATTCGAAATGTCTAGGTTTGGCCTTATTTCCGCGGAATTGAACTGTGCTATTATTGCAGAGTCTGACACCTTGGTACACGTCCACCTCTCATACACCACTGTCAAGCAGGTTGCATTGTTCTTACCCTCATGACTATGAATTTAGGAGAAAGGTGCATTTGGGTGGGATGGGAAGAGAACGCTATAGTGCGTATTTTTAAAAGTTTTTTTTATAACAAAAACACTTTTGGACACAATAAATAAAATATATATTCAGAAGATTTTTTTTTTTTACAAATAAGTTATTTTTAAGTATATGCGAGGCTATAAAATTTCGAATTTGAATTAGAAGCTTAATAAGATTTGAATTTGATTTAAGTAGTAAGTTTGACTTGAGGGTTTGAATTTCAAATGAAATCCCATCAAATCCGAATCTGGAATTTATGTGAATTGGAAATTTTGAATCTGATTCAAAAGATTAATTTTATATGGGGCCTTCATGTTCAGTTTCGTGAATAATTAAATCACACGACTTATAAACTAACTTAAATCTAGAACAGACCACACATCCAGTCCCCGGCCGTTAATTCATCACTGTGAACGAGTAAACCCAAATTTCACGAATGATAAATATTTCGGCCATGCCAGTAATTGAACCCGGGACTCTTAGCTCAGTAGACAGGCACGCTACTGTTAGCACCGTGTCTTACTACTAGTTCGGGTTATACGGTTGTGTAGTAATTACACTAATGGTTTAAGGGACGAGGAAGATAATCTTTTTAGGAATTGTACTCGCATTTGAGTGAATAGATAGTGAAAAACCTTTTTTGGAAAAAGCACCTTCAATAAACCCGATCAAGATTCTAACCTCCATCTCCCCATCATCAAAAATCTATTCTACTGCTAGAGTAGCGTCTTAGAACATGCGGCCACCGAAGCAGATATTTCATAAAACGGGGATGAGCTCTTTCCAATTTCATGAACTGAAACTTAGTGTACTCTTTAGTGCACGCTTAAGTGAAATTCATTTTCAAATATTATTATTACTATTAGCACCGCGTCTTACTATCCGTTCGGGTTATACGCATTTACGCTAATGTATAATGGTAGGGTGATTGCGAGATGAAATGAAGGACCTACAGCTTAACGTGGAATCCGAACCACGGTAGAGGCCTGGCACTCCCCACATTCACAAGATGTCTTGTCAGAGGTGAAGGAAGGGTTTGGTAATCAGATAAATCTGTGCCGGGACCGAGGATTGAACCCCGGCCGTCCGCACAGAAGTCTGACACCTTACCCCTAGACCGCCAGGTCACCATTTTCAAATATTATATTTAACTGGCCCATCATAGCTTAACCTGAGCTTCCATTATAAAACAAATAGAGATCTGGACAAAATCTGTTCTGCGCATGTCCACTTCATGAGTTGGTTAGTACTTGGTAGTAGTTCATTAGTTAGTAGTTAGTTAGTAGTTCATGAAATAGCCAGTCCATTAACCGGGCAGCCCAAATTCGAATCAAATGCCTTTAAAAAAATTTGAGTCGAATCCATGCTAAGTTTATTTTCTCGAATCGAATCCTAATCGAATCCCATGCTTAAAACATATTGGACAAAACATTTTATTTTGAAAATAGGTTCAGATCTGAATACATTCTAAGTTTACTATGCTAAAATCCTGAATTGAATCCAATAATAAAATATTTCAAAACATTCATTAATATTTTAGAAACATTTTAGGTTTATTAAAATAAAATAATGCAATAAATAGCAGTAATCTCAAAAAGTGAAAAATCAAATAAAGATCACATCACTTTTTAATCATAGTACAAGCTATTTACAGTCACAATTGTGTCCCACGTTATTTATTCAAGACCTAGACTGAGGTTAGTTTTCCTCTTCACTCTACCACGCAGCTAGATTCCGGTCTGATTATATTAATTTGTTAAGTAAGTATGAATTATGGATTCCAATTTTGAGCTAGGCCCATCGAATCCGAATATAAGATATATTGAGATTCGAAATTTCGAATCAAATCCGAATCTTTCGATATTAAAATTCAAAATTTCAAATCAAATCCGTATCTTACTTAGATTCGGATCCGAAAGTTCCAAGGTTTGCACAGGTTTGATTGAAAGAGATTTTTCCTAAATAGTTTTCCACTCTCCCTCCATGCGAATGCAGGTATACTTCCTCTAAGTTCAACTTTCCTAATCCTTAACAAATTTGTGTTATTATTGCATTGGCGTATAACCCGAACGGGTGGTAAGACGCGATGCTAAAAGAACAAAAAAAAACCTTTTTAAATAAAGATAAAAAGTCCTGTTTAAAGTTCCCCGATGCCCGTGACATATTTACCAACTGTTGATATTACTATATCTAGGAAAATTAAACTAATCGTATATATTGAAGAAAGGTTTTATTTATTTTGAACAAGATTTTTTTTTTTGCTAAAAAAAACTTATGTTAAATAGCGTTCTGTGAAGTCACGGCAAGTTATGAGAGGATTTCAACACGTCAATGATTTTACGTTTTGTTCGACGAGTCTTAAAGATGGAATATTGAATCATAAACCATAAATTCTCAACTGATTTTTAAAAAATAGTCTAAAATTCTCAAGTTTTTTTTTATCTTTGAGTAGTTTATATACATTTTTTTTTTTAATAAAGCATCCACAACTTGGGCTATTTGAATTAGCCACGAAAATGGTCTGTAGGAGTCTTCCTTCAGGATGTTGATTAAAAAAAAGTCCGTCGAATCATAAATCTATTTAGAATAGGAAACAAGAAAAGGAAAATTTTAAAATGTAAGGCACAAATATTAGCGGGAGTATGTATACTCGTGAATGGAAGAGGGGAAATATTATGAGCAGGTAAACGAGAGACCTCGGAGAACAAACTACCCATTTCCCCTTCTCTATTGATAGCGTATAAATTCGATAGCGCTTAAGAGTTCGTCAAGTTAAAACGCAACCTGCTTTGAAAACTATCCTCAAAATCGCCTATTAGGCAACGTTGATAAAGTTGGAATGTAGGGGACGTGATAAAAGGTGTTTTTGTAGTTTATAAGGAAACATATTTTTGGTCAAAAGAAATCAAATACTGCTTCAGTACAAACATAGAGCTTAATTTTCTTCACAAGGTAATACCAACAGTTTTTTTTTAATATCTGTCAAGGGTTTCCTGAAATGTAATAACCACTTTTCCTATACATTTAAAAAAGTGTATCATCTAATGACACTATGATCATGACAGATATTCAACAACTGTTGATATCAGCATGTGGAGAAAATTAAACTTTATGTTTGTACTGAAGTAATATTGTATATATTTTGGAAAAAAAAAGTTTTGCAATAAAAACTACAAAAACAATGGTCTTCTTGCGTTCCCACCTTAATCTAAAACAGTTGTGTAAACACTTACACTTACGAGGCCTTTCACCGAGAAATATTGACATCTGCGGCGACAGTACCCTATAAACGTATAATAGCGTTCTTCAGTAATTAGTAGTTACACTAAAATAGAAGCAGGTGCGCGATTTAAATGACATGACGCTACTACATCTCTCCTACCGTTCAGAAACCAGTTACGACTTCTTTATTTATTTATTTGTGTCTGTTTTTACAACGATCCTTGCTAATAGAGTTTTCAGACATGTTCCATCCACTCGTTCACACAGATATGGTTGGGAAGGAGGGGGAGGGGGGGTAGATTTAAACACATGTCATAAAATTCACCACCAAGCCGTAGATACTAAAATTAGAAGCAATGATAGTTTAACAAAAAATACAAATAAAATTTTATTTGCTCCATACACTTTTTTTAATACTTAAATACCGCTGTCCTGTGGTCGTTAATAAATAGCCTATAAACTTTTCAACAGGGCAACGTAGCTACATCTTTTTTTTTTGACTAAGCTATTCTGAGTTTATTTCAAATGAAAAACGTTATGGAAAAAAAATAAAGTAATGAGGGACGAATATGATTGAAACCACATCGGTGGCCAGCCAATCTTAAGAAAGAATTAGCCTCGTTTGGTCGAGTTTATTAATGACGGGGAGATCGGGTTTCGAATTTCAGCCGTGTGTAATAAGGATTTTTTTTCCTAAATTATTTCCCACTCTTACTCCACGTAAATGCGAGCATATTTTGTCTTAATTCTACTTTCCTAAATCTAACTTTGTCTTAATTTTACTTTCCTAAATCTAACTCCATTTAGATATGCGCGTTTAAAACATATAAAGGATGATGGGAACCGGTGAAAAAATAAAATGCCAATAGCCCAAGTCAGTCAAAGCTTAAGGCTTAAGTTAACCTAATCGAGTCTGATTTTCCGGTGACGGGAATGTCGGTGTTAAAATTAGGGTAGAATTAACCGAAGGTGTTTTTTCCCGAAATAGGTTAACATTTTCCCTCCACAAAGTGCAAAGTAAATTTTCTCTCAATTCTACCTTCTTTTTTCTAACCAGCTGTGTAATTAAATGCGGATACCTTGAAAAGGCACAAGGCAAAGTTTATAGACCTCATTAGTGCCTACTGTATCGATTATTGGAAATAAGCTACGAGAGTGCACGAATAAAAAAGCAAGACTGGACACTAAAGCAAGTGAACTCACTAATGTTATCCCCGCACAAAAAACAACATGCCACTATGAATTCGACCGACAAACTAAACGAGTAAATATTGTGCAAGAATGAACATTGCATTATCACGAGGCGTGTTGGGAAGAATGTGGCGCGCAGGCGCAAGAATGTGATGTGTTGAAACGTCTAGTCTAGAATATTCTACTAGCTCCTCCGATATTCCACCGTCGTCTAGTTATCCCCTCCCTCGCTTCATTTGTTTTGTGTTTACCGTTGTTCTGTTTACCCCTTTTCCCCCTTTCAGAGCTAGAATAAGAGTATATAATGGTGTAGTCCAAACTGGACGGACACTCTTGTCAGGATCTTGTCCTCGGACGCACGTAGGTGTCCAGGATGGTTTTAGAAGGTACAAAATTCCTTTTCGGCTAATGTATATAGAAATTCTGTTTGGCGAATTAATATCTAAATTTCATAAAACTTTACAACTTGAAAGATATTTATGTAGGGATAATTTAATTTTTAGGACACATCGTGGTAAATAATGTTTATCTTCTATTTAGTCGTCTTCGACATGAAGCCCCATCAGAGTTTGCGTGATGTCACAATTGTCTATTTACATGTCAGAGTTTTGAAAGATTATAAACTTATAGCCCATACGGATTGTTAAGTTTACCTTGTTGTGAGAGAAATGTTAGTTATCTATGGCCTGCGCGGCAGAAAAATCTTGTTGTCAAAGAAACATTAATTACTTGTTGCCTACCTGGCATGACAGTTTACATTGTTGTCAAAGAAACATTAATTACTTGTTGCCTACCTGGCATGACAGTTTCTCATTGTTGTCAAAGAAATATTAATTACTTGTTGCCTACCTGGCATGACAGTTTCTCATTGTTGTCCAAGAAATATTAGTAACTTGTTGCCAATCTGGTATGAAAGTTGTACATTGTTGTCAAAGGAATATTAGTAACGTATAGGTTTTGCATTGTTGTGAAGGAAATGTCGGTAACCTATAGCCTGAGTGGCAGGAAAATAGTGTATTGTCATGAGAAAGAGATATAGCCCATACAGCATGAAAGTTTTATATTGTCATGGAGGAAATATGAGTAACATACTGATTTTGATTATAGCCTTTACTACTTGTTAGGAGTAATCTTTTATAATATTTCATTACATTGAATGTTAACCAATTTTAGGATTACTGGCGGTGCCCGCAACTAACTTTTTTGTCGTAAGATTCATATTACATATTTATACCAAATTTTTACTATTGTTCAATATTTATTCAATATCAATAAAATAAAATGTTATTTTCTGACACATTTCTTTATATCGATATGTTATATCCTTCACTGGTTCCCACAGTATATATTCGTATCTATATTACTAAATAGTTGAAGTGTGAGTTCATGGAAACAGAAAATGAATAGACCTGAGTTCGGCCTATTTGCTTTTGTTGTTATCCTATCGGCTCCTCTGCAATTATTGTTCTCTATTTTATGTTTTGTTTTGTTGTGCATCAGCCTTATTCTTTGGGAAGACTGAGGGCGGTGTTACAATCCATGTCACACCCCAATAGAGAAACTGCCCATTTCATGAATTGGGCAAATTTTGGTTTATTCCATGAACTGGCTTCTTCGCTTGAGAATTTCACAAAATGGACAAAAATTGCATTAATTCTTGCCAAATGCATGAACTGGAACTTATTGTACCATCTACAGGGTTGCCACTATTTTCTTATTACCAAATTCCCTGTGTTTTCCAGGTTTTCCAGAGGCAATTTTCATTTTTCCAGACACCTAATAGATATTATAAATATAATTATGGAGGCATTTAATTTTGTTTTAAAGAAAATTTAAAAATGAAGAGTGGTAGTTGTCATTAGAAGCATGTTTTATTGTGCAAGAGAAACACATGTTTAAGAATTATTTGGAAAAAGGATGAGAAATTAATGAAAACATTTCTAGAAGAAAAAATTGATTATATTTTCTGTCTACCCTAAATGAAATGAAAAAAAAAGGAAGTACCAAAAATACGATTTTGAGTTTAAATGTGGTATCTATTTTTTTTTATAAGAATGTATTACTTTGTTTAGAAAACATGTTAACCAATCTTAATTATTGCATATGTACTAAGGAGTAAACTTTATTGGCGGGGGTGAGTGGAGGAAGCCGAAAAGGCGCGGCATTTGCCGAACGAAAACGAGTCGTCTCCGTTGCACTCAGGACTTATCTCAAGCTGATGAGGTGCTGGTAAGCATAGTCATAATATGAGATGTGTTCCAATCAGACTGCTCAATTCTCCAGCTACAAATTTTAGTCTATATTATTCCTACTATTTTAAGCTTACAAGCACTGTATTGCCCAATTTCACTAACAAATTCCAGTAAATTCTAGCTTTTTGGTGAAATTCCCTGTGTTTTCCCGGTTTTTTCCAGACACAAATAAATTCCCTGTCTTTTCCCGGTTTTCCCTGTTTTCCAGGTGCGTGGCAACCCTG
>CABFOV010003148.1:7544-25741 GCA_902141375.1 Timema poppense | reverse complement strand
TCTCTTTTAGGAAGTTGCGTTGCGCGTTTCACACTCCTCCCTGATGAGTTCCGATAGAATGAAACCCGGGTCGGGGGATTGGGCGGTGACGATCAATTTTCTTTAAGAGGAAACCATTACCTCCTTGTCCTTTGGCAGCAGTGTAAAGTGTGAACTGTGTTCTTCTTTTCATTGTAAAGGCCATATTGTGTTTGTCTCCCTTTTATATGTTTCTATCCATCTTTCCTATACCTTCTTCCAAATATAATATAATCCATTATTAAGGAAGAGAAAGGCAATTTTATTTATGTTTCTAAGTCTACCCAGAGCGGTGTACAGGCAGAGTAATTAGGAATTGCAATGTTAGAAAGCAAAGCGTATGGGAGAACACAAAATACTCACTCATACATTTAACAATGTTGTATAACAACATTAGCATGCAGTTCTTGTACGAACAAGTCAACATGCCAAATGATTTTGCACATGAAAATCCACCAAAATAAACAGCTATGGACTATTAATATTATAATATTTAGCACCACGTCTTACTACCCGTTCGGGTTATACGCTTTAAGTACTAATTACTCTAATGCATTAGGAATTGGGAAGGTTGAATTAGAGGAAGTGAACCCGCATTTGCGTGGAGGGAGAGTGGAAAACCATATAGGAAAAACCACCCCCAGTTCACCCGACCGAGATTCGAACCTCGATCTCCCCGTCGTCAGCAGTCGAGCAGCTCAACAGGAATAATGCGTTAGCCAACTACCCCACCAATGCGGGTAGCTATAGACTACACCTACCTTGAATGACTGATGACCATTCAAGATGACCATTTATGGTTTCTGTAGCATGCATTCCAATAATAATTCATGGATAGTATTATGATAACTGTCAAGACTCAACATAAGGACTTTTTTTTTACTGAATTTAAAAGTTGCATTTTAATTATAATCAGTCTTTTTTTAGAGTTGTGGGACTCTAATATTTGTAACCATATAATATCTAATCTTTTCATCCAAAATAATTTTGTTATCATCGTGTCTTACTACCTGTTCAGATTATAAGTTTATGTACTAATTATGCTAATGGTTTTAGGGTTTAGGAAGGTTAAGAGCAAGTGTACCCACATTTTCATGGTGAGAGAGTAAAAAATCATTTTGGAAAAGCATTCACAGTACACCCGATCGAGATGCTAACCTCTATCTCCCCATCAACATGTCTAGTCTACTACGAGAGTAGCGCATTAGACCATGCGGCCACCAAAGCGGGTTCCCAAATTTTAAACGAGAACTTAAAATTTCTTCATAACTGTCTTATTCTAAATAGCAATAGACAGACTAAAATTTCCTATATTCGAGAATAGCCCACGTTTAGTCTAGATCATGATGCATTCATCAGGAAATAGGCTGACAGTTTTCAAAATAATACAGCTGTTAAGATATTGAATTTTTTGTTTCAAAAAAATAGTTCCTGACATTTTGCAAAAAAATATTAACATTTTTGACTACACACACAGACTATATTCAAATTTTTTTTAGAAACATTAAATTTTGGTGAAGTTTCTTAAGCAACGTACAGACATTTTTTTTCAGTGCTTATTAAATTAAATTATTTTATCATACATAATGTGAATATTTGTTAGTTACAAATAATAATAAATTCAGATATTTTGATTTCTAGCTTGGATATATTTCTGAATATGATTGTGAGTTGTGTACTTGAGAGATCAAAAAAGTTTGAAAATCTGTGATTCAAGGTTATTTTCTCTACCAAAACTCATTAAATATGAGACTGTGTAAGCAATGAAGACCACAAGCCATCTCGACAACCCGGATAACCTAAAAACAAGACCACGTTCCAAACTACAACCCTGTAATGCACACTCACCTTTACACGCAAGATTGTGGAGAGCCTGTTGCCCCATGACCGCCGTCTCAAAGCGCAGTTGAAGTGCTGTGGCCGCCTCCTCCAACCGGAATGGCGGCGCATTCTGTTGGTAAAATTAATTTCTTGTTGCAGTCGTATTAAATGTCCCAGAGATAAACAAACAGGAGAATAGAGAGAGTTTAAACTTTTTTTTAACAACTTTATGGTTTGTATGTATTAATTGAGGCACGCAGGCTGTGATTCGGTGATACTGTGGAGCGTATGGTTGATGATGGGTATGTGCCCAAAAATTCTGTAAGGAAACCTGAATAAACTCAACACCTTGATATGTCACGGGATCGATGTGAGCATAATGTTAAACTGAATTTGAAAGAGGCTGGGTGTCGGATTAGAGATTGGATGAAGGAATCTCAGAATAAGGTTGAATGGTGATATTATGTTCTGGTGGTCATGCACTTTCAAGTTCCTTAAGGCTAGAAAGTTACTTAGCTAGAAACAATTAAATTTAATATTTAATGAATTTTAATCACCACTTTAAACTGAGATTTCAGACAGTGAGATTTTTTTAAATAGTTTTCTTTTATTTAGAATCACGTCTTACTACTCGTTTGGGTTATACGCTTAAGTACTAATTATGCTAATGGTTTAGCAATTTAGAAGGTTGAATTAAAGGAAGTGAATCAGCATTTGCATGGAGGGAGAGTGGAAAACCATTTAAGAAGGAAAAAAAAACAGTTCACTCGACCAAGATATGAAACTCGGTCTCCCCGTCTCGGCAGTCACATTCAACCTGAAACTAGTGCGTCAGCTAACTACGCCACCAAGGTGGGTTTAAATGATTAAAAACAAAGATGTAATAAATTGATCTAAATGATGTATAGTCTCAAGAGCAATTACATATTCGATCTATTGACAACAATGTGTCGGTATGTTAAGAAATGATTCTAATAACTTAGGAAGTATATGTTATGTATTATCTGTGTAATCAAGAGAAAGATGGAACTAAATAAATTATGCAAACTATAATATAAACTAATATAAATACATAATTTTAGGGAGTTTCATAAGTTTATTTACCAAATATCATAACATTAATAAAGTGTACCAGGTTTCAGGTAGAAAGAAACTTTAAAAAATATATGTAACATTTTTTAAAAATCTAATTGGTATTATCTTAGAGGTTTTGATCCTATCTATAAAAAGTGATAGCAGCAGATCACTTGATTTGCCATATAAATACTAATTTAAGAAAATAGTATTGTATTGCAACTGTCGAAAAGTTTCTTCCTACCTGAATCTGACGGTAATGTATGAGGAGACGGATATTCAGAGGTCGGATGTGGGAGGGTCTACATGTAATCGATTATTTTAACAAAAACACATGTAATACTTACACGTCCATGTTTTGCAATGTTTTCGTGGTCACTATAAGCATGTAGGTTTTCCAAAATACTTTCCATTTTTTGCTCACGGAGCCTGCACAAACACAAGGAAAGAAAAATATTATCAAAATCCAATACTTTAAAAACCAGAACAAGTATTTATAAACCTTAGCAACATTATGTTTGAAATATTTCTGTGAAAGCTTCCTTACATTTTATAAATAGGCTTATATCAAAATAACATAATAAAGCATAAACATAAACCATAAATTATATAAAAATTAATGTGGATGTAAGGTGGTGACCTGTAAAGTAACAAATGATGGCATGAAAAGACGGGGTAGAAAAACTACAACATAGTGCATTTTTGTACGTGAATTTAAGTTTTCAAACATAAATAATAATAATAATAATATTTAGCACCGCGTCTTACTACCCATTCGGATTATACGCTTTTAAGTACTAATTACTCTAATGGATTAGGAATTGGGAAGGTTGAATTAGAGGAAGTAAATCCGCATTTGCGTGGAGGGAGAGTGGAAAACCATTTAGGAAAAACCACCCCCAGTTCACCCGACCGAGATTCGAACCTCGATCTCCCCGTCCTCGGTTGTCGAGCTCAACATGACTAGTGCGTTAGCCAACTACGCCACCGAGGCGGGTAATGTTGGTGATTTCTGTTTGTAAATGTATTAAGATGATATACAAGATTGCAAGTGGTTGATTCAGTATGGTGACTGACCTGACAGTCCTGTTTTCCAGATTGCGCACAAACTCGGCCTCCCCTGGTGCTAGGAAGAGTAAGGCACTGCCATGTGAACCCACTCTGGCAGTTCGTCCCACTCTGTGCACATAGTCTGAAGTACTGCAGGGGGCTGTGTACTGGACAATCCAGTCCACACTAGGAAGATCTAAGCCTCTGGAAGCCACATCCTGAAAACAAGGGTGTCTTTAAATAAAGGTGTCACGTACAGACAAAATGGCGTCGCTAAGATCCAACCTTCAGGGATAACATCCTGAAACAACAGTTGCTTACACTCAGGGTGCCACGTACAGTACAAAATGGCGTCGCTAATATCCAATCTTCAGCGATCACATCCTGAAACAACAGTTTCTTACACTCAGGGTGTCACGTACAAACAAAATGGCGTCACTAATATCCAACCTTCAGCGATCACATCGTGAAACAACAGTTTCTTACTCTCAGGGTGTCACGTACAAACAAAATGGTGTCGCTAAGATCCAACCTTCAGAGATCACATCGTGAAACAACAGTTTCTTACTCTCAGGGTGTCACGTACAAACAAAATGGCGTCGCTAAGATCCAACCTTCAGCGATCACATCCTGATACAACAGTTTCTTACTCTCAGGGTGTCACGTACAGACAAAATGGCGTCGCTAAGATCCAACCTTCAGAGATCACATCCTGAAACAACAGTTTCTTACTCTCAGGGTGTCACGTGCAGACAAAATGGCGTCGCTAATATCCAACCTTCAGCGATCACATCCTGAAACAACAGTTTCTTACTCTCAGGGTGTCACGTACAGACAAAATGGCGTCGCTAAGAACACCTTCAGACCTTAGCAGTTACACCTTAGACACCCGTTAAACTTAACCCTTGTTTTTCACTAAAATTTCAACTTTTAAATGACAAAAATATAACAATGATTATTAATACCCTGCATCGATGGTCTCGAAGTCTAGCATTAGATTGGATTACCGGTGATGAGGTGGTCAGGGTCCAAAAACTATCTGAGAGTTTTGAGTGTCATGTGGCTAGTATTTACATTTAATTTTAATCATACTACTCATAGGGGTTTGGCCTTTCAACTAGTCCTTGTATTCCTCATAGATGTTTAAATGGTTGTCATGTATAATCTATAATATAATTTTTTGTTGGAAGAACAGTTTGGAGAATTCAAACATATTTCTTTGCGGCCAGCAATTATAACATTTTACTAGACTATTTGTGCTATTTTATTGGTATTGATGATATCTATAAAAAATGACAGCTGCAAATAACATGACTTGATGTATGAATATATTAAAATTGGTATGGTAGCTTTAGAAACAATCAGTATTTTTAGCCCCACGTCTTACTACCAGTTATACGGGTTATACGCTTATTTACTAATTAGGCCTACGCTAATTGTTTTAGTGATTAGGAAGGTTATATTTAAAGGAAGTGTATCCGCATATGCATGGAGGGAGGATGGAAAACCATTTTGGGAAAAAACCTTCAGTACACCCTACAGAGATTCGGTACCTGCACAGAGCTACTCTCTTAATGCCTACACCTTAGACTAGGCCGATAACCCTTCAATTAAAGCGTACAAAGTGTAGAAATGTTCGCAAGTGATTAACCAAACCATATTATTTTCTCCCTAGATGAGCCAGTTGACTGTTGGGTGGGTATCAGCGCAGAAGGGGACAAGTGAAAAGACACTTGTTTCTTTTTGGGCGTTAGGAGCGAACCAGCGAGAGGAAGGAGTGGTATCGGCACCCCCTGCCGGCACGCAGCCAGTGATGCTTAATAGGGGGAGAGCGGGACTAGGGACAGTTGTGGACGTGGGCAGTGATGGACCACATATTAACAGACTCGGCGACAGGGAACATAGCCCAAGACTTCAAACCACGGGAATGAACGTGGAAAATGAAATAAAAACGGAGGATTGTCCTGTAGTTGCACTTTCAGTCAGGAACGTAAAATATTTAGCACCGCGTCTTACTACCCGCTCAGGTTATACGCTTTAAGTACTAATTACTCTAATGGATTAGGAATTGGGAAGGTTGAATTAGAGGAAGTGAACCCGCATTTGCGTGGAGGGAGAGTGGAAAATCATTTAGGAAAAACCACCCCCAGTTCACCCGACCAAGATTCGAACCTCGATCTCCCCGTCCTCAGCAGTCGAGCTCAACACGACAAGCGCGTTAGCCAACTACGCCACCGAGGTGGGTGAAAATTAAATAAAACGAGGATTGTCCTGTAGTTGCACTTTCAGTCAAGAAAATAAAACAAACTTGTTTTATAGATGTAATTAATTTTATATTTAATGACTTCTGAAACGCTAAGATGCATCGGCTATTGTAAGTATTTATTCAGAATTATTACGTCGGCAATAATAAAATAAAAGGAATAAAGATAATTTATTAAGTGAAAGTATCATTAAAATGAAAACATTGGAAATAAGCAACCCACGAGGAAAAAAAATAAATAAAAAGAGCTTGTATAAACTTTGGAAGAAGTTCGAGACAAAATTAAAGAGGAAAAAGAATATGCGAAAATGTATTAAGGCTGTGTTAATTAAGTACGAATATTAAATTATATTTCTTAAATATAAAGAGGTTTGTTCGGTTAACATCGCCTACACTTGAATAAAAGTTATTCTAAACTTAATCGAAGGTGAAAGAGAGGAGATGAAAGTGGCAGGCAACGAACCGACAATATCCTAGACGCGGTTGTAAAAAATACCAAACCTAGTAGCACTCAGCCAAGATTGAACCTTTGTCCCAAAAGTGAAAGTTGTCTGACAAGATTTTCCTCTCCTAGTTAATATAAATTATCTACTAAACAACTGCAAGAGTTTTGTGTTTGACAGAGTCATTCCTGTGTATGAAAATTATATCGAATAAGTTTACCTCAAAAATAAAATAAATTAAAAAGTGTATGTTTGGATCCAACATTTTTCCGAGTTTCATATGAAAGAACGTTAGTATAGTGGGATTCTGGTAGCAATAACAGTATTTAACAGTTACAAAAGTTAGTTACTAAGATAATTTTAATATATTCATACGTCAAGTCATGTGAACTGCAACTGTCACTTTTTATAAAGATGATCAATACCTAGAAAATTAAAATAATAAGTAAAATGTTCTCGATTTTTTATATTTTTAGCACCACGTCTTACTACCCCTTCAGTATATACGTTATGTACTAACTACGCTTGTGTTTAAAGTATTAGGAAGGTTAGGTTAAGAATAGTACCCCCATTTGCGCAGAGAGAGGGTGGAAAACAACTTTGGAGAAACCAACCCTAGTATAACCGACCGAGATTCGAACCTCAATCTCCCCGACATCGGTAGTCTAGTATTCTATACTACTAGAGATCCGCCTTAGACCATGCAACCCCCTAAGTGGGTGTTATCAACGTTGACAACCAAAAAAATGTGTTTAAAATTACCAAACTGTCCTTCATATGGAAACTGGACTGCAATTAAATTTATATTTTAGCATTTTCCAGTTTATTTCAAAATATTTATCAAAGTAAAAATTCTAGTCCTCAAATTGGTTCCTTAAATAGTTGTTTCCGCACGAGTGTTACAATTTAACTCCAATGAAAGAACGTATTTAAAATATGAAAAGGTTACTTTGTAGAAATAGTTGATTAACTGTACGCCTAGGTAAAAAGACTTAAAAAACATGCAAAATACCTCAATTCAAAGAAAATACATATCGTCGAGCTTTATAGCAAAACAATTCATCTGTGTAGTATCTTATTATCTTAAAGACTATGAAGATACATTTCAACTTCATTTAATTAACAGTTAATTGAGCTTGACTAGTTTTCGAAATTATTTTACAGTAAGATTAAATTAGGAATAGAGCTCGTCTGCCAAAGCACGCACTAAAATTCCTTTGCTTGGATTTGTCTGTGTTCCTCTTAATTTTTCGGTGCAATAGTTATACAAGCTACAATTTTTACTCAATAAATCAAAATTCTGTGGGGACCTAAAGCAACATATTAAATTGAGAGGGATTTTCGGTTGGGGGAACGGAGTGAATGGGTGGGTGGATGGGTGGGCTATAGGCTAGCCAGCCTTCTATATATTTGTAAGATGAAAGATTAACTAATTTTGTTCAAAAATTGGGTAACATACCACTCTTTAACTTTGAGCCGATGATAAAACTTTATATAAAAATTATTTATAAGAAAGAAAATAGTGACGGGCAAAGTAAAAACCAAGAACAATTCAAAAAGGTATGATTTAGTCGCAAAGATTAAACACCTATAAATAGCGTGATGATTAGTCACAAAGACAAACACCTATGAATAGCGTGATGATTAGTCACAAAGACAAACACCTATGAGTAGCGTGATGATTAGTCGCAAAGACAAGTACCTATGAGTAGCGTTATAACTAGCCGCAAAGACAAACATCTATGAGTAACGTGATGACTAGTCGCAAAGACAAACACCTATGAGTAGCGTGATGACTAGTCGCAAAGACAAACACCTATGATTAGCGTGATGATTAGTCACAAAGACAAACACATGAGTAAAGTGATAACTAGTCTCAAAGACAAACACCTATGAGTAACGTGATAATTAGTCACAAAGACAAGTACCTATGAGTAGCGTTATAACTAGTCACAAAGACAAACACCTATGAGTAGCGTGATGACTAGTCACAAACACAAACACCTATGATTAGGTTGATGACTAGTCGCAAAGACAAACACCTATGAGTAGCGTTATAACTAGTCGCAAAGACAAACACCTATGAGTAGCGTGATAGCTAGTCGCAAAGACAAACACCTATGAGTAGCGTTATAACTAGTCGCAAAGACAAACACCTATGAGTAGCGTTATAACTAGTCGCAAAGACAAACACCTATGAGTCGGGTGATGACTAGTCGCGAAGACAACACCTATGAGTAGGGTGATGACTAGTCGCAAAGACAAACACCTATGAGTAGGGTGATGACTAGTCGCAAAGACAAACACCTATGAGTAGCGTGATAGCTAGTCGCAAAGACAAACACCTATGAGTAGCGTTATAACTAGCCAAACACCTATGAGTAGCGTTATAACTAGCCGCAAATACAAACATCTATGAGTAGTATGATTTTATAGGCCAATGTTCTACTACTGAAACATCCTGGTTCTTCAAGTATCCAGGGGCACTCTACACTAGTGATTGTGTTGCATACGAGACGGACCAGGAAGGCTCAATGGTAGAGCATCGGCACCCAATGCCAAAGGTCTCGGGTTTGATTCCCGTGTCCGGGTTGTCATATTTAACTTGAGTGACTTTAATATTGATCCCATATCATTTTTTGACACACACGAGTTAAAAATTGTTGGATAAAAAGGCAAGTGCTTGGGTCTGAATTAATGTAAGTTGCTTTTTTCGCCAAAAGTGCACAGTACTAAAAAGGGAAAAGACTACAAATGTCTGACTTAAGGAGTCTGACAAGTAGGACGCTGAGATGCATTTAAGACGTTTAGGAATCCCGTGTTATTTAATAAATAGTTTAATACCTTAAAATATGGTTTACACAAAAATGGAAAGGAAGGGTATTAACACATAGCTAATAAAATTATCTGCCCGACATTTTTAAGTTGTGTGGTTTGAAAAAAACCATTAAAAGGTAGAATTAATTCATTTTCAACGACGTTGATGGAAAAGTTCTGAGATCAAGTAAATAGTCAGAAACGTAGATCTAGCCTTCCTCAAACAGATATAATTTTATGTTATTTGAAGTAGTTTACGAACACTTTCCGAACCAACCGACTATATCAGCCCCCGACTTACAAACTAACTTAATTCCTGACTAGCCACAGCAACCTTATTCCCAGCCAATAGTGAATTATTATAAAAGAGGAAACCACAATCGTCCAAATAATAAATTTGTCTGACATGCCGGGAATCAAAACCGGGTCCCTTAATTCAGTAGGCAGACACGCTACCAACTGACCTAAGGTTTCAAACTCAAACAAATAAAGTTAATTTTTTAAATGGCCACAACCCAAAATTCTAAGATAAGTGAAAATTGTTTTAGTGCCTCTGAAATGTCTTCATGGTTAACATTTATGTCAATAAGAAATGCCGCAATATGGGCATATTTCTCTTCATGATTCATTACAGAGTAAGCGATAAAGGGTTTTTATCTTGTAGCCCAACCTCTGCAACCCTTCCTAACATCCCTTTTTTATTCATACTCGTGAGACCGCCACTATAGCACTGTCACGAACATTGAACTCGAGTCCCACAATCCTTTTTTTTACAACCGACCATCACAAAAATTAACTAGATTCTTCAATTATGGAAATAAGAAACGAAGGTCCACTCATTCAAAGAGTTCTGTTGCTTTTTTTAAAAAATAATTCTTTTACAACCATGATCGCCCTAAAAGTTATAAACGGGTCAGTCATGAGGCCCCCATATTGTTTTATAGAGTCACAATAAGAACGACGTCGTAAACAGCAATTCCTGCTGTCCATATACTCCAGTCGGTGACCTGGCGGTCTAGGGGTAAGGTGTCGGACTTCTATGCTGGCGGCCGGGGTTCGATCCTCGGTCCCGGCAAAGATTTATCTGATTACCAAACCCTTCCTTCACCTCTGACAAGACATCTTGTGAATGTGAGGAATGCCAGGCCTCCACCGTGGTTCGGATTCCACGTTAAACTGTAGGTCCTTCATTTCATCTCACAATCACCCTACCATTACATATTAGCGTAAGTGCGTATAACCCGAACGGGTAGTAAGACGCGGTGCTAATAATAATAATAATAATACATATACTCCAAACTATGTCATCCCCGCCTGGAGGCGGATAACAGCCATTCATGAGAGTCAACTTCTCAATGAGTGACATGAGAAATATAAATTATTCTTTTAGTCGCCGGACTGAAGTGAGTTTTGTGTGTGTGAGAGAACCACGTCTTACTACCCGTCCGGGCTATTACATATTTACACTAACAGGGTATAGATAAAGGTATAATTTAAAATAAATATTCCAGCATTTGCATGGAAGGAGAGTTGAATTACGAGATATCACCCTAAACATACCCAGCCTGGATTCTAAAACCGATTTCCCCACCACCGGAAAACCAGAACCAGACAAAATTCACGCCCTAGTCCAAGTGTTCATCGATGCAGGTGGAAAGAGCGTTGTTTCCTTTGGTCACAAACTTTAATACTATCAGATACCTACCGTCGATTTATCCTCATTGACCGAGTAATAGCGTACATTTCCCGACTGTACTATTGTTATAATTTCCACTCTAGTACAATTATTGTTAGTTAAAATGGTTTCAAAATATTTAAACACATTAACCATGTCAAATAACATGTTGTTAGCAGCAATCTAAGTTATCGTCCTCAATCTGTGTTGTTATCTGTGTGTTCATATACTTAGTCTTTTCAACGCTCACTTCTAAACCTATTCTCTTACTAGCCTCCGATAAAATGTCTACATTTTTTTGCAACAGCTTCTTTATTATTTCCCAATAAGGATGAAACATTTGAATACCCTAATAGCTGCATTGTACCATTTAATGTCAACCCTTCCCTACTCTCTTACGTTAACCTATTAATAAATAGGCTTTAAGGGTAGATTAAAAAGTAATTGGTAAAGTACATCTCCTTGTTAGTGTCGAAGACACTCACTTCAAAGATTTAATAAATTTTCTTTCTTTAAAATATAGATATTTATGAACATTTTTAAATGGTATTTGATCTATTATTACATTTAACAAAATTCAACAAGTTTTTATTTTTAAATATTCATTAATAAACGTAAATAATAGGTGGCACACTATACTAGTTCAAAATTCAGATCGTCCATAAGTGGCTCACTGCTGGAAAAAGTTTCGTCATCACCGGTCTAAGGCGTCACTCTCATGTTAGACTAAATTGCTGATTACAGGAATATCGGGGTTCTAATCCTGGTCGGATGTGATGAGGGGGATTTAAAAAGTTTTCCACTCTCCCTTCACACAAATGCTGATACACTTCCTCTGAATACAACCTTCTTCATCCCTAACTCATTAGCGTTATTAATACATATATGAGTGTAACCTGAACAGGTAGTAAGACGCGGTGCTAAACTCGATTTAGAATTCAAATGTTTGAATTGATTTCATCTGGCAAAAGTGAGAGCTGCTTTTAAATATTTACTGACGTATAATTGGATATGATTTGATCTAGTAGCTTTGTGAACTGGTTTGTGATCAATAGCACCGTCTATTTGAAGGGACTTAACTTCACACTGCTGTATTTAAAAAACAATTGTAATGGCAGTTCTGATGTAAGCTTAAAAGACACTAAAACGGCACAAGGAGCTGTTGTTCCCTTTCAACTCCATTTGAACGTGAAGCATATTTTGAAATGACCAACCTGGTATTTCTAGACGTCTGCAAAGCTTATCAAGATTGTGCATCGTTATCAAATATTGAGTCAAGCGCCTAATCCGATACCAAATAGACCCGTCTATATTTTCAGACTAGAGTATACTCCTACTTTGTATAACCAACTGTGACGATGTCCTAAGATGAAGACAAGAGAGACTGCTGTGCTTAAACCACATGATCCAGTCACTTTTCCTCCGGACAAATGAAGTAAACAGGTTCTTTTGTCGCTGATTATACCGAGTCTATCTATTGAGCCCACGCAGTATGGCGACTTCTTTCATCGATAGTTGGGTCATGGTGGAGGGGGAAATCCCCACGACGCCCGTGGTGGTATACGAAGAGAACCATCAGAGAAACAATGACCCCTACAGGTCCAACGCTGCGCTCCGTTCTCATCAAGTAGTGTAGGTTATGAACAAGTGGTGCCATTACTTTTAATTCAGAAGGGGGAGGAGTGGAGTGATATCAGTGTAAAACGACGGGAGATCAGGTCAGCTATTTGTTTTGGAGGGAGGAGGCTAGGAAAGCACGCGATATGGACCCTGGACCCTCTTCCTCTACGCAACCCCTCGAACCCTAGCTCGATGCGTGGTCCGGATGCCCCCCGGGGAGTTTACGACAGCCTCAATTCCACCCCACGCCACGTTGATCGGACTAATCGACCCCAGTGTCCACGTGGCATCTCTTCATCCCCCACAGCCCCCCCTAAGAACCCCTTTCAAGTCGTCGGGTTATTGAGGGTCTTCAAGAGTTGTCGGGTTTTTGATCGCAAGCCCCAATGAGAGAACTGGATATCAGTGACAGAAATTGCTCGACTAAGGACGAGAGGGGTGGGTTCTAAGGAACTGCGCCCACATTCGTTTGGAGTTCAGGCGAACGTGTCCTAGATACTTAGTAAAAAGTACTCCTGTAGTGCGTCTGGTAGTGAGGGAAAGGGTTTGACACCCGCAACAGTGTCAATGCGGTCTGAGGTGTCAGACTCGCAATACACTGAATTTTGTCAATAGAGAGAAGTCGAGGTTAGAATCATGGCCCAAGTTCACTGGTGGGGGGGATTGAGTAGTTTCTTCACTTGCGACTCATCACCGTTGTTTTAACATCATTTCTCCACGCACGGGTCCCCTCACAATTAAACTACCCTCCCCTTCCATAGATCCCAAAGTGAGTGCGGAAACCCTTTAGTGGTGTTGAACGTAATAACAGTGTTGAAAAATACGTCATTAAAACCTTGAACTCGAGATGTATTAGCGGTCTTAAATGTTAAGCTCATTTAGTCTGGTTCACCAGTGACGGATAGGTCAGGGTTCGGATCCTGGGTGGATGTAAAGAGGCTCTTTTTTCATGGTTGTTTTAATGGAAATGCACCTACATTTCCTTTAAATTTTACCTCCATTAGTCCAGCTTCAACTATCTTAATTAAATGCGGATAGCCCAGAGATGGTGACAAGACGCGCGTGCACACACACACACACATACACAAAGAATGCTCCCATTTTCTTAAAAATTGACATGTCCAATCGCTATAAAACGTTATTAGATCTAATTTCTCGTATTTTTAGTAAAGTCTTGTGATTTACAGCTAACACTTTTGATAACTTAAATATAAAATAGTCCCTTTTTTTCAACGTGCAATTTCTGAACGGATTGATTATATCAGAAACGAGAATTCTCTGAGAGCGAAAAGGCCTACCAATTTTAACGGGAAAGGTATTATCCCACTCCTTCCAGGGTTCTTTACATAACACAATCAACATGGGACCAACGGCTTTATTTCCCCTCCAAGTGAAGTTATGCTACAGTTTTTATTGTTCGAGAAAAATCCGTCTACCGCGGCTGGGTTTGAACCAATGAACATCGAGTCCTGAGGCTAGCACTTTATCCCAAGATCACCGAGGTCAACAATAATCCTAAAAGTATGTTAAAATATTATCAATGTTGACTGAAAATATATGTTAGTATTTTCCAAAAGCTTCTTCAGATGTCCATTCGTTAGAAAATCAAGATATAATCTGTTTACCATAGCTTTTTACCTGAATGACAGTTGATAATAATATGTTTAGGTTTTGGATTGCCAACACTTGCAAAAGATCACTATCTTGCTATAAATGATAAGTTTTTTAATTACGTGTTATATTTTACATTTAAAATAACGTAAACTTAAGTTTTCTCACATTATTTCATAACTCTTAATAATTTATCTTTATCCTTTCCGAAACAATATTTTAAACATAACTAAAAGTAGGACCTACTTATTCTTAGTTTTGAAATTTTATCGATAATGTGTAATATATAGTACATACTTTTTAATAAAGTGCATGCATGTACCTTATATATAATACATTTTTATGATTATTTTATCGTATTTCAAAATATTTAATTGAATAAAATATTTGCATCAACTAGATAAGTGCACCATCGTGAAGAACTTGTCTGTTTGCGTCATAATTAATCAAATGGTTTAAGTTCGTCGGTCGTCATTTTGAAGCTATAATTGTTAGAGCATTTTTGAACATGCTGTGAATACTAATTTTTTTTTAAGTGGAATAAAACGATGAATAAGCTTTGTACCCGACCTCAAATTAATATAAATAATATTTGTCTACATTACTGTGGTTGACTATCACATTCATACATTACCATGTTTCGATTACAGCTGTCCAAAGTGAAATATGTCAGCCGTTGGCGTAGGGATACAATAGGGACTATTTCTAGTAACGTTTTGAGCTGTCATCTAAGTAAGCTCGGGTGAATGCACTCTAAAGTCTAATACTCCCGAAGATGCGTCTATGAGAGAGACGATAGATCGACCGCACGGTTAGAAGGCAAATGGGCTGTACCCGGCAGTTAAAAACGTTGAGAGAACATTAGCCCAACCGTTAACCCGGTGAATAAAACACCAGAGGACCACCCAGATTCGACACAGCAGTAGTTTCTCGATACAAGTCGGGTAGCTACCGGCCATTCGCTGCTCGCACGCGGTCGGTGGTCCGACTTGTGTGTATGGTTATATACATCCCCGTAGACATGTCGCTTGCAGCTAGCTCCAGCTAACGGCCTCACTAAAAGACCTGAAAGGAGAGTGATACAGCAATGCCACGGAGGAGGACGCGCCGGATTAATCTTAGTTACAAAATACCCCGTTACGCGAGACAGCGCTCCTAAGGAGTATACGTCTTGTTTTGATGAAGTTCCACTTTGGTGGCCACGTGGTCTAAGTAGACGTCACTTTCCCTAGAAACTAAACTGCCGATGAGGGGCGGATCGGGTGTACTGAGGGTGTTTTGTTTCCTAAATGTTTTTTTTTTAATCTCCCTCCATTCTAGTACAGTTACATCTCATCTAGATTCAACCTTCCTGATCCCTAACACATTAACGTAATTAGTGAATATGTGCAGGCATCCATTATGCCCCCCATTGGAAGAAAGGGATCTTCGTGTTTTCCATCTTGGAGTGACCCGAAAGAGCATGAAAGGGATATCTCAAAAACGCAGACATGGTTTTGATGTAAAATAATTTTTAAAGAAGCTAGCAACCCTTACCTGTCCCTTATATATATATATATATAAACTGCAAATGCTAAGCTAAAATTTTAAGATAAAAAGATGTTACTCCCTAGTTCAATAAATATATATATTTTATCCTACCTATGACTATTTTTTATTATTTTTATTTCTTATTACACTCGTTAGCGTTATATGCATATCCACTAGTTAAGTTAATGGAAGAAAAAGGCTGAATTTAGAGTTAGTGTACCCGCATTAGCGGAAGGGAGAATGAAAGACAATTTTTTTAAACTCTCAGTTCAGCCGACGGGGATTCGAACCCTGATCTCTTCATCACCAGTCTAGTATATTGCGAGAATGACGTCTTAGATCATTCGACCACCAAAGCGGGATTTCTTTTTTCATTTAAATCATTTCCAACCCACGAGACTACAGTAATAACGGGACTTTTGAGTATTTAATCTTAGGTAGAACCTTCCTATGTACTTACCTTGTTGTTAGGATACTACGACTACCTTAATATGTATGATCGAAACCAAATAATATACACTTAAAACACTTAATTAGGTTCAAGGAAGACATATTATATTAGGGAAACAATAATATGAAATAAAATAATATATTTAAAATATTTGTTGATTCCGATTTATTTAACTTAGCTTTGTGCATGAAACTACCCTGCGTGTGATATATTATTTAAATATATATCTAAAGTAAAATTCTTAAAATTTAAATTATTATTTGAGTGACATAATAAGATACAATGAATTAAACAGTTATTCAGTTTGCAATATTTATAAGTAGAATTATTGAAGAAAATAAATTTTGTTTACCAAAGACAACATTTATTATTATTTAATTTATTTAAATTAAATAGGGGTGTTGAAAAGAAATTTAATATTTTTGGCTTTGTTTGAAAAAAAAAAGATTGTTCTAAAATGGTTTACAAAATTAATAATATTATTCCTCAAGTTAAAAAGTCCATCGACGTAGATTGATGTCAAGGACGAAAACGAAGCCAACGAGAATGAAGCCTCGATCTCGTTCAAAATTGTTCCATCTAACTTGAATTTTAGAACAATTTAAAAAAATTGTTCCAAAGAGAAAGTGAGGAATAAAAACAATAAAATGAAAATAACCTGGTATTGAAACACTTTCCTTTTAAAGCTGATAAGAAATAAAATAATAATATAGAAAATTAATTGTAAAATTTATAGAAACAGGATGAGAACAAGAACATCTTTATATGTCATATTTAAAGACACCGGCAAAACCTTGTTTTTAATTATCTTGCCTGCTCTCTGCGTGAAACTTCGCCGCTGTGACGCTAGACTTCGCTATATCAGCGATCATGTGACAATTTGACGTCACTCCTTATTTTTTATATCTAGCACCGCGCCTTACTACCCGTTCGGTCTATACGCAGGCGTCACTCTCTATCATTAAGAAAATTATTGGAAAATAAAATCATTTCCAGTCGATTCACCGGGATAATAATTGCTGAGCATAGGTAAGTGATCTAAACAGTAACTAATATGGCTTGAAATTGTATTTCTAACTTGGTAACGAAGTAGAAAGTCTTCTTGTTACTGAATTATATTTAAACATAAATAATTGAACTTGAGGCTGTCTTGGTTGGTTGGTTGGTTGGTTGGTTGGTTGGTTGGTTACATGCTTAGCGGTTATCATGGAGTTCAGCGTAAAAACAAAATTTAAAAATATTTGCAATTACCAAATTAGTAGATATTCATAAATAATGGGGGCGGGGTTGGGGGGGAGAGAGTAGTTTTATGTCTTTCTTACATCATCTAAGTTCATAAGTATCGTAAAGTAACAGTAACTTTTCTTTTTAGTAGTTCATTATTAGTCAAATAATTAAAGAAATTCAAACCCTTCCTTCACCTCTGACAAGACATCTTGTGAATGTGAGGAATGCCAGGCCTCCGCCGTGGTTCGGATTCCACGTTAAACTGTAGGCCCTTCATTTCATCTCACTATCACCCTACCATTTCACATTAGCGTAAGTGTGTATAGCCCGGACGGGTAGTAAGACGCGGTGCTAATAATAATAATAATAATTAAAGAAATTAGTAGACCATCTCTATTGAGGAAATAATAGGTCATATTAAGTAGGTATCTTGGTAATCATAATATTATCTTGACAAAATTGTGGTAATTTAATCATTATTTCAGGGGCTATATATAAAATTAAGTATAATAGCGCGAAATTTACTTGCCGGTTATAAATAAGTTTATTTTGAATTATATAGTGTATGGTGAGATTTTGGTAGGAAGCAGTTAGTAG
>CABFOV010003147.1:51884-70643 GCA_902141375.1 Timema poppense | reverse complement strand
CAGATACTCTGTGGCACGTGGCTGGTAGCAAGGAGACACAGATATTCTGTGGCACGTGGCTGGTAGCAAGGAGACACAGATAATCTGTGGCACGTGGCTGGTAGCAAGGAGACACAGATATTTTCTGGCACTACGCTCTGTCTTGAAAGTATCCTGTGTGAAATAGCTCTAGGATTTGCACCAAAAACACAAAACTTCTCTGCAAGCTGCGCTTTAACTACAAATCATGTGGCTTAGACAATCAAGAAGGTTTACATAGGCAAATGCTATCCTGGGTACGACTCGTTTTTTTGGCGGGCTGTGGACAAGAATAAGGTTAAGTGTTGTTTGAACGCTCAACCCTCGGGGCTCAAACTATTGTTTCGCAAAAAAAAAAAACGGTTCTGTGTCAACTGTACTTTAACAGAATCTGTGGACATGCTCGTCCAGTGTTCTGGTTTTCCGGTATCAGGGAAGTCTGGGTTAGAATCTCGGTTAGGTGTAATGAGGGTAGCTTTTTACTAAATTGCTTCCAACTTTGATTCCAAGAATATACGGGATTGTTTACTCTAAATTCTACCTTCATCTTTATTCCATTATAAGTTTCTCACTATTTACTTGATAGAAAAAACTACCTGTATTTTCAGAAGGCATTCACATTTATTCCAGACACTTTAGAGAAATAAAACTTAATTTTTAGTAAAATTGTTTAACGTGAATTCATGTCATTTGTGTTTAGAACAGAATGATTTAAGATTGATGGGAACAGTTATGCAGTTTTTTTTAGCACCAAGTATTACTACCTGTTCAGGTTGTACGCAAATATACTAATCACGCTAATGGTTCAAGGACGAGGATGTTTGAATTTAAAGGAGGTTCACCTGTATTTGCATTTTGAAAACCCTTACCTCAGTACATCAACTGGGATTCAAACCACAATTTCTCTGTCTTTGGCAAGTTAGTCTGACATTAGAGTGACGCCTTAGATTATGCAGCCATCAAAGTATGTTATTCAAGTTGTTATTCAAACACTTTTTTAAAAGTAAATTAGGGGTTATCAAGAATGAAAAAAGGGGGGACGGAGATTACACATGTGTTGGAAGAAGTGTGAATATTTCCTCAGTTCGCCTTTTCTTCAATGCAAAGATCTACTATATAAAGAATTCAGTTTAAGGTCCTGTGTATTCCAGTATTATTATTTTTTGTGTGTAAAATTCCCTGTGCAAATCCCCCTCCCCTTTTCTTTGAGCCACACAAATTCTATGTGTTTTCCTGGTTTTATAAGTGCGTGATAGCCCTACATTAGTGTAAATAAGTGGATATCCCTAACGGGCAGTAAAACGCACGCACACACACTCGCGTACACCACTGGTCTCCAACACACATATAAACACGTCCATGAAGTTCCCTCCTCCCCCCCCCCCCTTTTAAAAATTCAAGTTTTTATGATCGCAAGCGTTTGTTCTTCGTTTGTTTCGGATTGTTCTGCAAAAAGTTTCGTTTGTTCCGCATTCGTTTTTGCACTTGTGGTGCTTTGTTTACTCGTGAGGGGCCAACTTCACGGTAGCCCCCCAACTTTTAAAAAAATAATGTTTTTACGATTGCAATTGGGCCTTTATTTAGGTAGAAAGATGTGCTAAATATTAGCTGTGGGTTAAACACTCAGAAATATTAGTGGTCCAATTACCGAAACATTGAGAACCGTTGTAGACGTATAGAAATAGCTTGTTATTTTAAGAAGTCATTGGTTTTTTTAAAACATAATCATTGCCAATATGAATGCAAAATATATCAATATTTATTTTATTTATTTTAGGTTTTTAACCTGCACTTACTGAACCGACTGATTATATCAACGCACGAGAATTTATTTGAGCGAGAGGGAAAGTGTCTACCAATTTTGCTGGTGAAGGTATTTTCACATACCTTCCAGGGCTTTTTTTACATCCCACAATTGACATGGGACCAATGGCTTTACTTCCCCTCCAAAGGAAGTTGTGCCACGGATTTTTATCGCTCAAGAAAAAGCCTTCGAACTCACATACATCGGGTCCTGAGGTGAGCACTTTAAACAAAGTCGACAACATGTTCCTATAATATTGGAAACCTTACATTTTAAGTTTTATAATAAAAACATTTTGAAAGTTTAAATGATATACATTTAAAGTACGTTTTATCAGCAATGTTATAGTTGTGATATCAAATAAAATGGCTAGAAACCTAGATACACATCTCCTCAAACGAATAACGTAAATTTTTATCTGGATTCCAAGGGAAAATTATTAGCTACCGGTATTGTAATTAATGATGATTTTAGTGGTTAAAATAATAATACCAAAGCATGAAGATATTACTCTCAAGTAGGTTATGTTCTTAGTAGACTTACGCTAATGCCAGGGTTTTTAGGTTAGGAATAGTTTAAAACTCAGTAGAACACTCATTATTTGGGATAAACGAAACAATACTTTTATTTGATGTATAACGAGCCGAGCCTATGCATGATTGGTCGTATGAGCACTAGGTACAGGATAACACAATATCAAAATTATAGTTTTAACTCTGCTTACCCTAGCAAAACTCCATAACACGACACGGTCTAAGACAAATTAAAACATCAATACACTCCTGTTCTATAAATCCCCTTAACTGAAAAGTTAAATCTTATTTACCATTACTAATTGAGTTTTCGATACTTGATATATTAAGTTGATACTTCGCACACGAAGAAAAAACTAGTGCATTGGATTTATTCATAAAAAAAAACACATAATCCTCTTACGGTTCACAACAAACCAAAGGGAACTAAAGGTAGGCCCAATATACAGAAATTTTAGTCTTGTTTTATATGCGTGATGATTAATCATAGAAACAAAAGGAAATCTAGTCCGCCTAAAAAAACACTGGGCGATCGTCCTAATTATCTGGTTCTCAGTTTTGTCCAGCAGCCCCCCTCCCCTTCTCTTGACTTCCAACTCCACTCCCTTCTCTTTCCAAGCCCAAACCTTCGGTAGGATGCGTGTGGTCTAATGGGGCATCCCCCATCGAGCACGTCATTAGGGGCATGGTTTAGGAGAAAGAGGGGAAGGGCTACTGTAATGACACATTTACGTTTCTAGCGAACGCCAGTCGGAGTAAAAAAAAAGTACGTGATTATTTTATTTGAGGGTTGAAAATTAAATAAAAACAGATGACGTTTCTAGATAAGAGCATAACGATGACTATAAAAAATGAATCTAGGCTGAAACATGAAGGTGAGATGCTTTTAATTTTCGGAGTTGCCATCTTGCATGAGTTAGTTACAGAAGGTAGTATTGAACGTGTAATTTCTAAATTTTTGTGCACTTGTTTTCTTAGGGTGGATACGTGTTCACAGACCCGGGTGCCCATTCGTGACCCTTTGTTTTTACGGTTGAGTTAGTTTGTTAGGGGGTTTGTTAGGGGGTTAGGTAGCTACGAAACCATTATTTATAAATCCAGAGGCATTGGGGTACACTCCAATGATTCAAACTACATATTAATATTCGTTTTACACTAGAAGAATTAAATCTATGCAATAACATGAGTTTGTCCTACACAAATTGTTAATTTGTTAGTGCCGATTTTTTTAATTTCACAAAGTTTTTAATATTTAATAGTTAAATTGTGATTTTTAGCACCACGTCTTACTACCTGTTCGGTTTGTACACTTATGTACTAATTACTCTAATGGGTTAGGGATAAGTAGGTTGAATTTAGAATAAGTGTACCATATTTGCGTGGAGGAATTGTGGGAAACCATTTAGGGAAAACCACCTTCAGTACACCTGACCGGGTCCAAACCACGACCTATCTGTCATAAGCAGTCTAGTTAATTGTGAGATTGATGCCTTTGACCATGCGGCCACCAAAGCGGGTATAGTTGTGATTATTATGTAGGTATATTACTCAATAAAAATAATAGTTCTCATCTGAAATCTGTCAAGTTATCTAAGATGTTTTGATAAAAAATTCGTTGCATAGCTTCCATCGAAGTGGAAGTAAAGCCGTATGTCCTATGAAGATTGTGGAATATAAAATAATCTTGAAAGGAATGTGAAAATACCTCTCCATCAAAATTTATAGGCCCTTGCACTGTCGCTTGTAAAAATTCAGTGTGGAAGGCAACAGGTAAACACAAAATTTCCTAAACTTTTCTAGTATATGATATTCCCACCAAATGGTTGAGGCAGTACCAACCATATGAAGAGCAGAAGGAATTACCATCTATTAATGGATAGAAATCACATCAAACCAATCTTCGAGTTGTTGGCCTAAGAAGAAGAGGAATATTTAAATTATAATTTACACTTACATTAGAATTTAGAATTTATATCGGGTACCATGGGCAATTTATTATATTACAGAAATTAGCTAATGGAGATCCACATCGATGGACACGCGATTTAAGGCGTTAACTTAGTCAAAACTGATTTTATCGGTGATTAAGAAGATTGAGGTTCTAATACCAAATGGGTATATTTTTATTAAATGTTTTTCAACTCTCCATTAAAGTGCGAGCACATTTAATCTATATTCTATCTTATTATCTCCACTATATTAGTTTAATTAAATGTGAAGATAGGCCTATTTAGGCCTGTGTATATTTCTACGCGACATGTTCTACTACTCTTTTGGGCTATCGCCATATTCATGTTAAATGGGTAAGAATGAGAGTAGAATTAATAATAAATATAACCGCATTTGTTTGAATGTGGAATGGAAAACCATATAGAAAAAATACCCTTTAATACACCCTACCGGAATTAGAATCCGGTTCTCTTTGTCATCGTCAGTCCAACCTATTGCTAGACCATGCTTTATTTAAGACCATGCGAACCATAGATGTGGGTAGGATGCGATTAGCCCAGATGGATAGTAAGAGCTTGTATACACGAAACAGGAGCTGATTTTCATGTGTGTTCTTTACCTTACACATTCATTTTTAAATGTAATAAGTCAAGGCTTAAAATAATTCTAGTGTCATCTCGTTGGAACAAAAAGAAGAAAACCATCGCATATATAGCCGCGTATGTTCCATTCGCCCGTACAGAATAATTTTTTTTACCCTCTCAGGAAATCCCAAAAGAGCTAGAGAGGAGTTATACAATCAAGCTGACAAATAAATAAACACACCATCGCGACGAGGAATAAATAAACCATCCCTTTGGTTCATTCAAACCATCTCCTTTTACGCCTACAAACCAGGTAAACAGAAAGATGCAAGGTGTGTTTGATATGACGTGGAACTAAGCGGCGGTGAGAAAAGGCCTTTAGTGATTGGGATGGGAGTTGAGGTTTTTCAGTTTAATCCTTAGGACAGGGATGCACAGCTCGCAGCCTCACTAAGGGATTGATTAGAACTTGATTGTAATTAAATATTTGTTGCCCTTAGACATTAATTTATGCAACACGTCGTCTGGGATATTCCCATGTTGACACTAATGAAAAAACCGACACCTTAGTTCAGTCAGCAGCGTGTCCGCCCACAGAGATAAGGGTCCCGGGTTCAATTCCAGACATGGAAGAAAAAAATTATCATTTGTAAAATGTGCGTATAACCTTTCAGATTGATAAATAAATGTCTGAGAACCGTATGTTGTGTCTTTCCTTGTCTTAAGTTAGATTATAAAGCATGTGAAGCAACGACAGGCGTCTCTTAATATGAGAAAGTTATAATATTATGTTAAAAAATTTGCCATTGAAAATGTGCAATGCTTGTTTCCGAGCATGAGACCATCCTCTTAAACAAAATAAATAACCGAAATAATAAATTACATATTTTATTTATAACTTATATTTTGATTTTTATTCAGTTAGGTTTTTTGCTGTTTGCTCGAAAAGGAAGCGAAATTGAACTTACCTCTAAAGGGCGTATTGAGCAATTTTTTAAATCTCCTACCACTTACATAATTGTGACTGCTTAATCCGGGAGCATCCTGTATATTATGGAGGCGTGGTTTGTAAGAGTGAATGTTCTACACCTTTTGATCCATAAAGGTTGATGTTGTCGAATTGACGTTCCAAGTAAAGAGACAGAAGTAATCAAAGGTTTGCTAGAGGTCAAATGTGTTTGCGTCGCGCCAACTAGACAGTCTAGTAACGGCGTCCACCGATATGTTGTTGACATTGGCATCTGTTTACAGCCCCCCTTTCCTTTTACCCCCTTGGCAGCGTCTTCTACCCCTTACTGATGCACTTATTTTTAGGTCACCTTATTTTAAGTGCATTGATATAATTCAGTCTCCTATAAAACTAGACCAGTTTGACATAGATTCTGGCGTTTTTTAAATTTGAATATTTACTGAGCACTTTCAAAACACACGTAATTTAACATCACTTGGCATATAATCTAACTTAATCAAGGACACTACATACATATACAGCCCGATTTAAATAGGAAGGAAATGTTTTTACATTTATACGAGTATTATTGTTTTCATTGATTTGAGGTGTTAACGTGCACTTTCTAAACCAACTGATTGTATCAGCACACGACTTATAAAACTAACTTAAATCTAGAACAGATATAGCATTCAGCCACCGGCGGTTAGTTCATCACTGATAAAAGGTAAATCCACATTTAACCAATAATACATTTTTCGGCAATGCCAGGAGTTGAACCCGGGACACTTAGTTCTGTAGACAGTCATGATACCAACTGAGCTAAGGTGTTGGACCTTACAGATATATAAAGTTACTGAAACACTTTTCATATATGTGTATTTATACATCAACTCATGTGTCCTGAAGATTTCACTTCTGATAGGTAATATAAATGCCTACGAAATAGTATTACTAATATAGTAAAATGTTATTAATACTAGCAAAAAAAATTATGTTTCATTTTTATATAATTATTTATGTAAGGAAATATTAATATTTCATCGGTTCAAATTAAATTTTAACTATAACAAACCCACTTTGATGGCCACATGGCTTAAGGAATCACTCTAACAATAGACTGAACCATCGAAGACTGGCATATTTGGGTTCAATCACGGTCCGGCGTACTGAGGGTGGATTTTTCTGAATGATTTTCCACTCTACCTTCACAAAAACGCAGGTACACTTAATCTAAATTCAACCCTCCCTATCTTTATCATAGTAGAGCAATTAGTACATAGGCGTATAACCCAACTGGGTAGTAAGAGGCAGTGTTAATAAAATGAAACAAAACACGGAAAGTGTTATAATTACTTTATTATTATTATTATTAGCATCGCGTCTTACTACCCGTTCGGGCTGTACGATAATGTGTAGTGGTAGGGTGATTGTGAGATAAAATTGATGAACTACAGTTTAGCGTGGGATCCGAACCACGATGGAGGCCTAGCATTCCACACATTCACAAGTTGTGATTAATACACATCTGGTCAGAGGTGAAGGAAGGATTTGGTAATCAGATAAATCTGTGCCGGGACCGAGGATCGAACCCCAGAACCCAGCACAGAAGTCCGACCCCTTACCCCTAGACCACAAGGTCAGCGATATAATTACTTTGTGTGCGAGTGTTGATTCAAAATTTTTCAAATCTCCAGACCATATGGATGACTTTAAATACGATATGTACTGGACTGTTATAGAGGCCACGAATAATTAGCTTTGTTTTTTATTTTGTTATATATTTGAGTTATTTAACGTGCCCTTTCCGAACCAACCGCTTATATCAACACATGAGAATTTCTAAGAGCGAGAGCGAAATAGCCTACCAATTTTGCAGGGAAAGGTGTTTTAACACACCTCTCAAGGTTATTTTACATGCCACAATCGACATGAGACCAACGTATTTACTTACCCTCCGAAGGAATTTGTGTTGCAGATTTTTATCGCTCAAGAAAAATTCGTCGATCCCGGCTGGGTTTGAACCCACAAATATCGAGTCCTGAGGCGAGAACTTAAACCCGAGACCACCCTGGTTGACGTTTGCTAGTACAATGATTTTTTATAGGACGAGGTTAAAGCACCGGGTTTTTAATGTTAATCTTTAAGTGCAAGTATTAATTATGTTCCAAACTTATACATCTTTGATCCGGAAAAAGGATTAGACACCTTTTCTTTGTACTTCTCGTTTTACTACTCTTCTAGATATCCGTATATTTAAACTAATATGATAGGAATGACTAAGACTGGATTTTGAATAAATTCTCGTGAGAAGTGAGTGGAAAACATGCGGGATATTAACACCCTTAGAACACCCATCCTGTATTTAAGCTCCACCCGACCTCCCTAGCGGTAATTCAGACCAGACGAAGTTGATGCCATGTCCCACGTCCCCACAGGTGCGAGTCTTCATAATATTATGTTACATTGAGTGTATACGTATACAATTAGGGTATTCGCTCGTATGTTCGTGTTAACATTATTAAGAGCCTATTTCACATACAACTATCCGGTATATTAGATATTCAATTATTAGGCTAGAATCTGAGCTGAGATGTGGATTTATTTATGAATCCTTCGTTTGAAAACAGTGAAATTGGGATCAGTAAAATATATGTATTTTTTTTGGTACTGCACTTATCACCAAACTCATGGTCCATATTATTTAATTTTATAACAAAATTATCGACATTCTACGACTATTTTTACGAAAAAAATAATATGGTGAATTGATTAGTCAGTATTATAAAAATATTCACATTATATATATATATATATATACACACACACATTTTAAATAGCACAAATCAAATCACCTAACAAATGGTATGGCCAAACATATTTTCTCCCAAACTAAATTTATAGTTTTATAAATACCAAAAAAATGTTTATTGAACAAACTTATTTATTTATTGTAACAAACAAATAACAGATGTTTATATTTGTGTGAGTTTTTTTACTATAAAATAGTAATATATTTTTTAAATGGTAGAACTGACCTCAATTCCAGTGTTTTACAACGTATATTACAAAACAACGCATACAGATGCTAGGTGTGATTTTAGATGTATTTCCTACTAAGTTTGGTGTTATCCTTTTTGTGAAATGGGCTCTTAAGGAGGAGGGTAGTGCATTTTTCGACAAATATTGCCGTTGTATTAAATTTTACTTTTTTTTTTAGCACCACGTTTTTACCAATTGTTCGGGTTATACGCTAATGGTTATAGGGATTATTAAGGTTATATTTATAGGTAGCGTATCTGCATTTGCGTGTAGGAAGAATGGAAACAATTTATGAAAAACCACCTTCAGTACACCCGACCAAGATTTGAACCTCCATCTCCCTGTCATTGGCAGTCTAGTTTACTACGATAGTAGCGCGTTAGACCACACGGCCATCAAACGGGTGCAAAGTTTTACTTCATGTTTGAATAAGGCATCGAATATAAATGCCATTTAAGACGTATCATCTCATGTTTCTATGACAAACATAACATACATATTTCACATCGTCAATTATACAACTTATACGCATTCTAGGGTCACATTCTGGTGGGACAAGCTCGTATTAGACTGGTTTAGCACTGATTGCTAGTTTCAAAGTTCATATCTTGGCCTGATAGTTCTACACGTGGGATCTTTCCACTATGACCATAGGATTTTTGGTACAATCTCCTCATCGAAAAGTAATCCGTTTGGATCAATCCAGATGGAACGTTTGGCCTTTCATTAGTTAGTAAATGGGAAAACGCTTAGACCAAGTAAAAATCACTTTTTACCTCCTAATTTAACCTAACCTTTGACGTTAGTAACTTCTGAGAGTGAAACATTGCGATAAAAGTAAACTATAGGCTGATTTTGGCAGGAAATACAGATTGTCTGGTAGTTACTAAAACAATTTTAGTATATCAACACATCAAGTCATGTTATCTGCAGTTTTAACTTTTGGTAGATATTATAAATACCTATAAAATTTATGAATTTCTTTAACTTTTCTAGATGATGTCACCATGCTCATAACAGATATTCAACAACTGTTGATATCAACATGTGAAGAAAATTAAACTCTATGTTTGAACCAAAGCAATATTTTATATGTTTTAGTTAAAAAAATATTTTGCCATAAAAACTGAAACAACAATTTCATCCCACCTTAAGTTGCGTACACAGTGTGTACGTAGATTTTTATTTTTTATTTATTTAGTTCCGCGTTTTACTAACCGTTCAGGTTGAACTCTTAAGTAGCCTACTAATTATGCTAATGGGTAAAGAATTGGGAAGGTTGAATTTAGATTAAGTGAACCCGTATTTGCGTGGAGGGAAAATAATAAAAAAAACCATTTAGGAACTGTTCTTAAATCAGGATATAAACACTTTCTGCACTTCCCTTCAACTTTACTTAGGTTCACCTTTACTTAGGCTGCCTCTCCTACAAAGTTTGAAACCATCCGCGACAATTCACATACTACCACGCTGCATCATAATAACTTTCACATCAATCGTCACGGGCATTTAAACCGATATTGGCTGTAATAAAGTAAGTCAAAAGTAGAAAAGAAAAAAACAAGGTAAGATTAATAAATGATTTTAAAAGCCAAGTGTCGAATTATCAATCAGTTCCAAACCACCCATATAGTATATTTCAGCTAGCATAATCTCTAATTTTGCCAAACGTCCTTCACTGACCACTATTATTTTTCTTACCCCATCTACACGCAAATGAGCGTGTGCTGTCTATAAGATACCCTCCTTCCCACCTCTTGTGATCAAGCCATTAATAAACTCAGTTTTAAACAAAATGGGCCTTTATCTGAAGATCATAAACGGGATTATTACGTCACTATGTAGGTGACCTGGTGGTCTAGGGGTAAGATGTCTGACTTCTGTGCTGGGGTGCAGGGTTCAATCCTCGGTCCCGGCACAGATTTATCTGATTACCAAACCCTTCCTTCACCTCTGACAAGACATCTTGTGAATGTGGGGAATGCCAGGTCTCCACCGTGGTTCGGATCTCACGTTAACTGTAGGCCCTCCATTTCATCTCAAAATCCCCCTACCATTACACATTAGCGTAAGTGCGTATAACCCGAACGGGTAGTAAGACGCGGTGCTAATAATAATACGTCACTAGTAACCACTTCGGTGGCCGCATGGTCTAACGTGCTACTATCGCAGCAGACTAGACCGCCGATGACTGGGGGATTGAGGTTCGAATTCGCTCAGGTGTACTGAGGGTGATTTTTTTGCCAAATGGTTTTCTACTCTCCCTCCACGCAAATTTGGGGACTTTTCCTATAATTATAACCTTCCTACTTCCTAAAGCTATTAGCGTAACCAGTACGTAAGCGTATAAACCGAATGGGTAGTTTGATGTCGTGCTAAAATAAGTATATATCACTAGGCAAATGCTATAGTGACAAAGTTAAAGTGGCTTACTAAAGCTGCTTAGTGTGGTGTTCTTTCACGAAAATGTACTTAAAACATATAACCACTGCTACAAATATAACAGTCGAAAATAAACACGTCACCGAATTTGACAACTTTCAAAAGGACCACAAATTAATTACCTTTAGCTTCAAACGATTTTTAACGCAATAAGTACCTCATATAGTGCTTAGCAATCTAAAGTAAGTTTGGGACTGTGTAAACAGATAGATAGATAGAGAGAGAGTGCATAGTTGTGTACTAGGAATTCCGCTGGGACGGACGCGCTGACAATGCTGTAAATAGGTTTGCATCAAACGCATCATCCAACGGTAAGTCAGTAATAAACGTAACAAGGCACTTTACCACTACGGGCATTGGCTGCAAGGTTCTCACAAATACATTTCCTATAAATCAGTTGCATTTAGATTGTACAGTTTCTTTTAATACGACTGACATGTTCACATAAAAACACATTTATCTGACAATTTTTTTATAAATTCACACTTAGTTACCAAATTGTGTTTTATTTGTGTGCATCTTGGCGACCTGTTGGTCTAGAGGTAAGGTGTCAGACTTCTGTGCTTGGATCCGGGGTTCAATCCTCGGTCCCGGCACAGATGTATCTGATTACCAAACCCTTCCTTTACCTCTGACAAGAAGTGTATTAATCACAACTTGTGAATGTGAGGAATGCCAGGCCTCCACCGTGGTTCGGATTCCACTTTAAACTGTAGGTCCTCCTTCCATTTCATCTCACAATCACCCTACCATTGCACATTAGCGTAAGTGCGTATAACCCGAACGGGTAGTAAGACGTGGTGCTATTAATAATAATAATAATTTGTATGTATCACCTCTTAATACTCGTTCGGGCTACGTGCATAAGTGATGGGGCAGGGATAATTGAGAGTAATCTAGCCTAATTTGCGCGAAGGTAGAGTGGGAAACCACTTGGGATTCGAACAACCTCTATTTATAACAGGCATTTGAATCTATTGTAATTGTGACGCCTTAAGCTACATGGCCACTGATGTGGGCATAAGATTGTGTTAGAAAATGCCTTGGTTTTAGATATCAAATATTAAGTATTCCGGGAAGGTGGAATAATTTATGTGTAGAACTAGTGTTTATCCTTTGACAGTGGTGAATTAACGGCAGGAGAACTAGGTGCTGTGTCAGTTTTAGAATTGAACTACATTGGCTCTTTTATCTTACTGGGGATGAGAGTGGGTAAGGGGGCTAAACATATTTTGGATTTAAAGAAGGGGTTCCCAAAGTTTAAAGTTTATGTGCCATTTCTAAATATAAACATATTTTGTTGTGCTTCGTATTTTACTGTCCAGCCGTGCTACCTACATATTCATACCTATAAAATAGGTAATAATAAAGGTATAATTTAGATTAAATGTACAAGAATTTGTGTTGAGAAATAATAGTAAACTAATTAGGGGGGAAAACATCTCTGTAATCTTAGAAGGAATTTTGACCATAATCTCCTTTTTACAACCAATAAAACGAGATTGACTTCTCTGTCTGAGCATGGAAATATTAAACAGCAAAACCTTTCTATTATTTTTATACATACCTAGGTTTGTGCTGTGTCATAAAAGTTAGGCTAGGTTTGGTTATGTTATAATGGTTTATGATCGTGTTGTGTCATACTTATGTACTAGTGTAGCGAGCCAGGGCCAAGTTAAGGTGGGGTGGAAGGAGTCACGAGAAAAAGTAAGTGTTTTAGCAGATTTTTTAAGGAAAAATATTTTTTTTAGCAAAAAAAAACTTTGCTTTAGTACAAACATGGAATTTGATTTTCTTCACATGGTGACCTAAAAATTTCTTAAATATTTGTCAAGGGTGTTCTGGAATTTAATGACAAGCTTTTCTCTTTATTTAAAAAGTTTGATAGATGATGTCACCATGCTCATGTCAGATATTCAACAACTGTTGATATCAAAATGTGAAGAAAATTAAACTATATGTTTGTACTGAAGCAATATTTTATATGTTTTTGTTAAAAAAATATTTTGCCATAAAAACTGAAAAAACAATTTCATCCCACCTTAAGCTGCGTACACAGGGTGTACGCAGATTTTTATTTTTTATTTATTTAGCTCCACGTTTTACTAACCGTTCAGGCTATACGCTTAAGTACTAATTACGCTAATGGGTAAAGAATTGGGAAGGTTGAATTTAGATTAAGTGAACCCATATTTGCGTGGAGGGGAAATAAAAAAAAGAATTTAGGAAAAACAACCCCAGCTCACCCGAACGAGATTCGAACCTCAATATCCCCGTACTCGAGAGTCTAGCTCAACATGAAACTAGCGCGTGAGCTAACCACGTCATCGAGGCGGGTGTGTACCTTCGCTAAGTTTCGCTCACTGGGTGGTAAGCTGTTGATAATGTGTACACAGTAAAGTTGGAACATCGACAGAAAACAGAATAAGACTATCATTATTATAAATTGTGGCTATGAAGTGGAGTAATACTCTTGCATTTCAAAACTCATTGATTTATACCACGAACATGAGTGTCTATGGAAACCAACACATAGTGATTATAAGATTAAATTAAAACATAACTTGAAAACTTGGTTGAAACAAATTAACCATCAAAGTGTGAAAGAACTGAAGTGGAAGATAAAGTTGAATCCCCGAGGAGTTCATCCCGACAAGAAAGTTTCTTCACCAATTATTATATATTATGATGCACTAGTGATTATATTTAAATCTTCATCAGACATAAATAAAGATGATATATTTCACTCAATTTAGCCAATTTTTAAAGGAACATCAAAGCTTACTAACAAGACCACTGGCGAAAACTCTCGAACACCCGTGAAAACACTTGGTTCGGTTTTCGAATTTTGAACCGAACGCTGAACAAATTTGACCTAATACGATCGCTGCCCTTCATTCACCCTCGCCCGCATAGTGGGTACCCTAGCATATAGCCAAACTCAGACCACCTATCTTCCCAGCCACTATTAATTAGGGCCGAAATTGTAAGCAGCCACCCACGCTCCCAACGTTGTGGTTATGATGAGGAATATTGGAACTTTTTGCACCACGTCTTACTACACGTTCAGTTTATACGCTTATGTACTTAATACAATAATGGTTTTATGGATGAGTAAGGCTATATTTATAAAAGGTCTAACCTCATTTGCTAGGAGAGAGATTGGAAAATCATTTTGGAAAAAACACCCTCAATACATCCAATCGAAATTCGAACCTCGATCTCCCTGTCATCGGCAGTATAGTCTACTGCAAGAGTAGTGCCTTAGACCATGCGGCCACTGAAGCAGGTGATTAAGACTTCATTATAGTTTGGTCCCTGGCGCTAATAACCCTTAGGTTATCCTTAATACCTGACGAAAAACTAATTAAGTAAGACAAACAGAACCAAATATCTTCATTTTGTGGCTTCCAATTTTCCTGTTTTTAATTAATAAAAAAAATAGTCAAAATTGTAAAATTCCTGCTTCGAGATAAACACGTTCGTACACAGGGGCTACTAATTTTATAATTTCATTCGTATGAGTGCAGTAGATATTGCACAATGCTCATGACAGACAGACAAACAAACTATTTTATTTATATAGATAGAACACATACATTTTAAATTTGACTTAAACCTGGAACTAACTTTATAAACTAATTTTAAGGTATTTTACTTCCTTTTATTCCAATAATTAATGTGGGAAAGCAAATTACGTTTCATTTATACACAAGATTAACACGTCTAAATAGATTAGAAGTGTTATTACAATTATAATAAATTTGTAACTCGTTTATCTACTAATTAAGACCCTTGACATTTCGAACATTACATAACTGGGTTATACTTAGCCTAAAACAACACCCTTGAAAGCGTTAAACTTTACTTTTTTTTAAATATAAAAATAAGTCAACTTCAGTAAATTATATTTTCAAAGCATTTCTAATTTTTTTTTTATTTCCATCTAGTTTTAGGAAAGAGTTTTAAATAAAGACTAAGATTTTTTGGGTAGTAATTTTCATTTGTATTGTTTAACCGTAGTACTGTAAGAATATTTTTAAAATATGGGGTGAACATTTTCAAACAGTAAGCTTGGCTACTGGCTAATGAAAGATAAAAAAAAGAAACAAAAGAGATTATTAGTAAAAATAAAAAGTTGGCACGCATGACAATAATAATTTCCCTTATTTTGGGTCGTATTGTTTCGTCCATTGTCACACGCACAACGAGGTTCACAACAATGAACGCACCTTCCCCCATCACCCAAAGATGTTAGGAAGGGGGTGTAACATAATTAATACAAGCACCGTGCAGCTAGAAGATGGGGGGTTAGGAAGGGTAAGTAGGGAGTGTGTGGTAGGAATTACAGAACTAAACGACGAAGAATTGATGGATTAAATCTTAATAAAAGGGGTTCATGTAGTAGATTGTTGAAAAGCGGCTTTATATATACATACATATATATATATATATATTGAGAGAAAGTAAAGAGAGAGAGAGAGAGAGAGGGGTGGTGGTAAAAACATCAGGTAAAAAAAATGATGAAAGGGTTACGTGAGGGAAAGAAAGGGGTCAATTAAAATATAATTTGTGAGATAAAGGGGGTGGTAAGGCGAGAACAAAAGGGCACGGTGAGGAAATTGGAGTCGTATTAGGGTTGAAAAGGGATCATAAAAGGGAACTTAAAAGGGGAGGGGGCGTAGGAATTCTATTTGAACTGTGGTGGGGAAGGTTTGCCCAACTCGATGGTAAATTGAGATTCTATGAGAATCAGAGTAAAATATAAATATAAGGATGAGGATTTTAGAAATAAGTAAAAACTAGTTATTAACTACAGTCAACCTATAAATGTAAAATTGTGTGATAGAATGTCTTATAATTTATTTTATTTTCACAATATATTTCACAAATAAGTTTTCTTGAGAAAAATAACACATTAGGCTTAGAATAAATTGACGTATTCACCAATAAATAAACATTGAAAATTTAGTTTCATTATATTTTAGTACATAATACAACCCGCTTCAGTGGCCGAATGTTCTAAGGTGTCACTCTCGTGTTAGACTGATCTTATGATGACGGGGAGACCCAGGTTCAAACCAAGGTTGTTATTACTAAGGGTAGTTTTTCCTAAATGTTTTCGCACTCTACTTCCACGTAAGTGTTGATAGACTACCTCTAAAAAGCTCTCTTTCTCATCCCTACCCAAAGAGTAACTATCAAATATAAGTATGACCTAAAAGGTAGTAAGACGCGGCGATTAAAAAAATACACAGTAAATTAATTTACTTTTGGCTTTTATAAAGATTTGCATTGGGAAGCTCAACATTTATGAGTTCCTTATACGTTCAGTTGCCATTAGATATGGCTATTTCATAATATTTAAAGATCCATCGTGGATTTGAATACTTTTATATAGCATGTTCTCTTTTAGATAAACCTTTTAGACTACTCCTGCACCTATTAATGACACAACCATGAAGTACTTAGTTTTTTTCCTCGACTAATTTGCTCCTATGTTTTCCAAATGAGATACACTTTATTATCAGTGTGTACATGAAACGACAGATTAAAAACAAAATACCACAGTTTAATGCACTTCAGGCAAAATGGCGTAAACTGAACACGTGTTTGCAATCGCTCTCATCACCAAAAATGAGAGAAAACCATTCCCACCCTCAACCACCCCTTTAAAAAAAATCCAACCCCAATACAAACACACATACATACACACCAACACGTTGTAAAACATGCAAATTTATGCACCCAACTGATTTTTTTTATTTTTCCCATTTCTAGGTTTGTCGGGCCAATTTGTACATCAATCACAGAATTTTGACTACGATTTGATGAACGATCTGTCCCGACGAATGAAAAATGAGTTTCGAAACCTCTGGACGTCCCCCCATTAAGCGTATGTGCAATTAAACAGCTAATAACGCATAAATCATAGAGATCTAAATGAAGTCGACGCATATTATTTGTTTGATAGCTTCATGGAGCAAGAACACCCATAAAAAACACACAAAAACCACCCGTGTGAATGTTTAAGCACATTTGGGAAGATAGCTTATCGCTGTTATGACCTATTTGATGTGATTAGCACCTAATTGGTTTGCGGTGAGTTGTGGATGAGCTCGCTTCCATTTATATCAATGTGGAAACATTGCACATCAATATTTATTGTGAAATATTGTTTTTACTTTGCTTATATAGGATAAAATCATTCAGTTCAAATGAACCATTAAAAGACACAGTAAGGATGCTAATGTGTGTCAAAACATACCTTGGAATTTGAATTTTTTTTCAGAAATTAACTAAAAGATTTAAAAAAAAATAATCAAAATTCTTCTCACATCTTTAAAGAGTGCCTTTACTAACTTATTTTATTTTTTAAATATTTTATTCTCCTGAGTAATAGACTATACCCTAATTTTGGTTGGAAGAACAGTATTTAGAATTCAAACATATCACTTTGTTGCCAGTAATGATGATATTTTACTATATTGTGTTATTTTATACGTATTTATAGTATCTATCCAAAGTGTCAGTTACAGATAATATGACTTGGTGTATGAGTATATCAAAATATTTTCCAAGCTTTAGTAACTAACATCTATTGTTCTTCCTACCAAAATCATCCCATAGTCAACTATCTTAAAATGTGCTACTTTTATCAGGTTTCTAGTAAGAGGTTTGTAAAACTAAACCCACATTAAAATAAATAACCATGCTATTACATTTGTTGATTATGCTTATTGTCGCATATAAATATCATATTTTATAAATTTAAAAATGAAACCTGGACACAGGAATTGAGCCTGGGACCTTAGGCTTAGTACGTTAATGCCAGTGGAGTGAACCGAGGGTTCCTCATTCCTATTTCACGTAAATTTGGGTACATTTTTAAAATTAAACTTTATGTATATCCACCCACTAGTTTTATTAAATGCATAAAGTCCGGATAGGTAATAAGGTGCTGAGGAAAACAAGAATGATGGTTGGCTCTTTGAAGTGTATACATGTTATATCTTCTACTACAAAAAAATATTTCCAAATTCATATAAACAATACTACCTTCTCCTTAATTTTTCAACCACTTTATATTTCAAAAGTACTTAATGGTTCTTTGATTGATAGATTATCTTCTAAAACAAAAATTATTTCTTCTTAAATATCTAATTTTAGCTACACACACACGCAAAAGCACCTCATTGCCTAATTCGACACACTCCTCAGAGATGAGCTAAAGATATCACTATTATAATCGTTTATAAAATAACATACTCATGTAAAACGGAAAGGGTGGGGAAAACAAGAGGGAGAGGGGGAAGGTGAAGTAAAAGCTTGTTCTGAACAATCGCTCTCCGGTATAGTGTGAAATATAATCACTTTCCATTGAGTGGAAAATTCGGAACAGCGAGGATATGGATGTAAACAAATAAAGTGTGTGTG
>CABFOV010003147.1:34849-51597 GCA_902141375.1 Timema poppense | reverse complement strand
TATATATATATATATATATATATATATACGTATATTTATTCCCTACGGGATGGAGCGGTTTGAAAGTGGTGTGACCTGAATTTGAAAGTTTAGTGTTTTGGAAATACATGCAAAATAACAGGGTGAGGTGCAGCGTGGTAGAAATTTACCATGCGAGTACGGTCGAGCCTGTTGAAATTGATTAAACGCCGTATTTCCTGCGAATATCATTGATGGAGTAGTCCCTCGCCCACGTATGACAGCGAGTATGTTCCAAAGTCTAGCCTGTAGATTACAAATTCTGTATTTTAAGTGTTTGTTTAAATATTGGGGTCATCACAAAATGATTAAATAATAATAAGCTTACAAAATAAAGAGAGAGAATTTTTTTAATGTAATATTAATACGATTGTAGAAAACAGCTCTTTTAAAAAATAATTCAATGTGTGTTTTTTTATCAAAATTAAATTGCGCAGTGTTACACTAGATGTAAATACTTTATATGATACCTATTTTTTTAAATGATTTAAAAATTACTTTAACTCTTCTATGTTCGTTAAAATTAAAGTAACACTAACGGTTTGTTTTTCCTTTAAAAAATAATGAATTTATTACATATATGTAGAGTGAATATACCTTTCATTATATATTTATAATCAAGTGAACGAAGATAATCAATTATATAGAAGCTTTACGGATTTCAAAAATATCAACGTTTTTGTGATCTCTACCATTAAAAGTAATTCTCATATAAAATTTATATTTATAAATTGATTTAATAGTAACTTTTTTTTTCTAGCATCGAGTATTAGTACCAGTTTGGGTTGAACGAGTATGTTCTAATTACGATAATATGTTAGGGACGATGAGTTTGCATTTAGATTAAGTATACCTGCATTTGCGTAGAGGAAGAGTGGAAAATCACGTAGTAAAAATGTGGATAACCTGGACACGCTTTGCAGGGAAAACAAACAACGGATTAAATTGCTAACAGAATGCGAACTAAGTTCATGAAACGAGGACACATCTTTATTGCTTTTTTATTAATATTACAGCAATTTAATCTTAGTCTCAAAATATGGGTCAGCGAGGTACTACCTTATTAGAGACCTTTCTTTAGACTAAAGATGATATATGCATTTATTCTGTTATTATATATTTATTAAAACCAGCTACAATTTAACATCAGAGCTACTCGCTTCATTGACCGCAAAGTGTAAGGCGCTTTCTCTAGAAATAGAAGGGCTGCCGATGATGGGGAGATCAGGACTCGATCCCAGTATGGTGCACTGAGGGTCGTTTTTCTTAAATGGTTTTCCACTACACTCAACCACAAATGCTGCGGGTGCACTTCCTCTAAATTCAGCCTTCCATATCCTTAAAATATCAGAATAATTAGTACATAAAAATATAAATCGAACTGATAGTTAGTTATACGTGGTGATGAAAAAAATCAAAGTTTCGCAGTTATAAAAATAAATTTCTAAAGAAAGTTTTATGATTATTTAAAATATATTAAATAATAACGTTACTTTTAAAAGTGCGGTATCACATTAAAAGTGTTTTATTTATATATAAAAGAACAGGAATATTTGGTGTGGGGTCTGGGTTGGATGTGCATGCTCATCTGAAATTGTTATTTGGTATAAATTGGTAAAATAAGAGTCTGGAGGGGGAAGAGGGCCGTTATGTTTTTTTTTATCAATGGTCAGTATTTTATTAAATATAACCTTCGTTTGGTCAACAAAAGTATCGATACTTTACTAATATCGATATTTTCCTTTCAATACTAGTATTTTTTTAAACTTACTATATACTTTTTTCCCCCCGATATTTTTACTGATATTAGTACTCACATTCCGGTATCGGATCGGTATCGAAAGAAACAACCTTTTTTGCTATCTTCACTCATGTTGGGAATAAATGTTTACTAGGGTGGACTGTGGAAGAAGAAAAAATGACACTATTTCCTAATTTTCACTCATTTTATTCATGACAAGTAAGAAGCCACTCTATCATAAAAAAATTTCTTGCTGATAATAATTCATAGTTCTTCTTTCACCAACTTCAATGATTAAATAAAGTTAAAAAAATAGGTTGAAAAATATATTACTAATCAAATTTAGCTGTTAAATAACTTTTCACTAGTGACACTTTCATTGAAGTTTTGAAAGCTGGTATAGTAAAACCTTTTATAATATCTATCATAATACTATCTATCAAACCTCCCAAGTTCCAACTCATAACATAGAAGCGATAGACCTAATATACTATAATATAGTTAAATTATTATATTTTTCAGTGTTTAAATAAATATGAAAATACAAATATTATGATGCAAAAGTTGAAATAATAATAATATTAATTATTATTATTATTATTATTATTATTAACTACTAGAATTTTTGCCCCAGATTAAAGTTTCGTTACCAATACTTACTGTTATCGATACTTTTCTTTCGATACTTGTACGGTATCGATATCTTTCCTCCGGCACTTTTATTTCGATACCACATCCTAGGCTCGGTAACTTTATTTGATTTGCCAAACGAATAGAATGTCATTCCAAAACCTTTTATCATGAAATATAAATAACTAATAATTTTGGGCTGTTATCCACAAAAAATGGCCATAGGTCAATATTAGGTTCCAGAAGGTTTTTAGGGTACACCCCTGTTTTATCACTTCGAAAGTCAACGTCTTTTCCTGGTTTTATAGAAGAGATTAAGGTATTTACTGACAACTTAGATTAAAGTATAGAGGAAGATTATTTTAATTCATTTTAAAATCTAATATTGTTTAGTCTCAAGGATGTTTAGGACAGGACTATTTGAGCTTAATGTGGAGTTATAAACAATCGTTATATACACCATTATATTTGGCGGGGGCACATAAGGTGGAAATGTAGGGTACGTGATAATGGTCTGTGTTTCTGCAGTTTTTATAGAAAAACTTCTTTTGGTCATAATAAATCAAGTATTTCTTCAGTAGAAACAAAGAGTTTTATTTTCTTAACATAGTAATATCAACAGTTCCTCAATATCTTTCAAGGGTGCTATGGAATTTGAAGACAACTTTTTTTCTTCATTTAAAATTGTTCTCATCTAATGCCGCTATACTCATTATAGGTAGCCAAAAAATTTGATATCACTATGTGAAGAAAATTTAACTATGGTTTGTAGTGAAGCAATAATTTATTTATTTTGGCAAAAAAAAAAGTTGTTCTTATTAAAACTGGGAATACACTGGTCTTTTATTGCGTTTACAACATCCACACCATAAGTGCACAAAATTAACACATATTCTAGTTTTTATATTATATTGTTGTTACTCTTTAAAGATTATCTTTGTTTTAACGACTTTATCAGTTTTACAAGTGCGTGAAAGCTAGAATATTTTTATTAAAATCTTCAAATACAGCTCCCATGTTTTACCTGTAAGCCTTTTTTTAATAAGTAAAGATGGCGTAAGGCATCAGCATGTATATTTTTGATTTAAATGTACAGATAAACATTTTTTAAAGTACTTACCACCTGACGACCTTTAGTGCTGCTGGGTTGGACTGGTATTCAAGATAGAGGTGGAAATCCTGGCCCTCATCCACTGTTACATTTTCAGGGCTCAGGGTGACAATGGGTGGATCTAAAACAGCCAAGGACGTTCGATATTTTTAGAGAATGTACAGTTATGACATTTATAAAAGTTTCTAAAACAAAGTGATGTGATCTTCAAAGGTCAATTTTGTTTTTATAGTGTAATTATTTATTAAACAACATCCATATTAATAAAATTAATAATTTGTTTGTATGTCATAAGTATTGCACTATATATACACTGAAAGCAGAGGTACAACATTCAAACAATAGTAGTCCCTGTACATGAACATATGTAGGTAAAAGCCAGAATTTTAAAATTTGATTAGATTTTATTTCATTAATTACAATTTGGGCGGAAACAAAGCCATATTTAATATTGATAAAATTAAGAGTTTGTTTGTACGTAATGAGCATTACAAGATATCACCCCATGCAAAAGCTTTACAATTTTAAAAATTAGTAGCCCCTATGCACGAACATGTTCACCCAGAGATTAGATTTTTAACATTTTGATTATATTTTTAAAAATTAGTTTAAAAAATAGTGTCCGAAATAAAGAAATACTCATATTGATATAATTAAGAGTTTGTATGTCATGAGCTCTGCACGTAATCTACCGCATGCAAAGGTTTGCAATGTAAAAAATTATTAGCCCCTGTGCACGAACGTGTACACCTCTCTAAGCTGGAATTTTAAAATGTTGAAAGTATTTTGTTTAAAATTAATTAAAAACTGAATCAGAAGAAAAAACGCCACGGTAAACGCAGAGATTAAAGTCACTAACTGTAAAGCTACCTGCAATGTACAATCAATAAACAAAAAAACATTTCTTCCTGACAACATCGATAATAAAGCAAATTGTTATCAATGTTGACAGTAAAAAAATGAGTTTGTATTTTCTGAAAGTTATTTCCTAACTTACTTCTTTTCTACACATGTATTTCATATAGAGAGAAAAAAGCATACACATTAAAGATGATTAGTACGCGCACTGTTGGCTGCGTGGTCTAAAGCGCTGGATACGCATTGAACTTAGTTACCATTTAGGGATAGTTTGGGTCCGAGTACTGGCCAAATGCCTACGCCACACATTAAATGCTACTTGTCTTTTCCCTTCCTCTACCTAAGTTAATGTAGAAGTACTTTTTATATTTAAGAAATATGTTTTCTCATTACTTATTTTAATTTCAGTATGTAAAACTTCAAGGATAGTAATGACTTAAAACTGTATAAAGATTATAGGAGATTTAGGGTAAACTTAGATAATATAAGCCAGTATTAGCTGGGATAGAAGTTGGGAAAATCACAATGATAGACCACATGTGTAAAACTCCCTTCCCAATAAAACATTTTCTATTGATAACCTGACGTCTTAGAGCACACTACCTTTAGTGTGGTATACTTATTTATAAGCCTTTTAATATAAAGTACTTATACATTTTTTTTTCGTAAATTCGTCAAATGCTCATATAGCTTAGGTAACAATATCGAAATCGTGTACATTTGTCCAAACATAGATTTGACTATGTTTGTGATTACTTAAAATATATAATTTGTTTTATAATGACCAACAACAACAACAAAAAAGTTTATTTATCACATATTCTTAGTTTTTTTAAACATGAACCACTTGAAAAAAATAAAACACCATAACAGTTTGTAATATTTGGCGCTAGCTTATTGTTGAAAATAATTGAAAGAACATAATATTCAGATATTCAGAGAGTGTTAAGAAGATAATGTAATTAAAGGGTAAACTAGAATTGTAATGAGTTAGTGAGTCTGTGTGTATAAAAGGGTTTATTTGTGTCGAACACATGGTTTAAACACACACACATATTCCCTTGTAAACATGACAAATGGGGTGATTCGAAAACGATGATTGATGTTGTGTTGTATTATGAGAGACTTAGAAGCTTAGTAATGAATACAATGGCTGTGTGCGAAGCTGAATGTGGAACGGATCACTTCCTAGTTATCTCAGTAGTTGAATTAGATAGGATTTTGTTTTTGAGGAAGCAGTATAAGAGTATTACGCAAGTAAGAGTGAAAGTGGTAAAATTCCAGGGTAAAAGTGTGAGAGAGCAATATGAAAGATTTTCTTATCACTGTGTCTTACTACGCATTCGGGTTATACGCTAATATGAAAGATTTATGGGCGAAAGATTAACGCTACAAGAACATGAATAAAATGTCTAAATAAATGCTAATGATATAGAAAGTGCTTGAAACAGAATACAAGAGGCTATAGTTGAGTGCGTGAAAGATGTGTGTGGATCTACGGTGTGGGAGGGGGTGGGAGGGTGCTGGAACTTAAAATATATGCATGGTAGAATGAACAGGTGAATGAGGCTGTAAGATAAAAGAAAGAAGCATACAGACGAATGATTGCTGTAAAGAATGAAACAGAACGTAAGAGATTGTGGGACATATACAAAGAGAAAGAGATGAATGAAAAGCTAGTAGTAAATGAGAAGGAAGAAAGCGGAATGATTTTGAAGAAAATAAGAAGCTGTTCTGGAAGTGGTTAAATAGAACAAAACAAGAGTGCAATGAAAGACCTATGCCATTCAGAATAACCAAGGTGAGATTATCTGGGATTAAAATAATATATTAGAGCGTGATAGAGGGAGGATTTTGAGAAGTTGTATAGAGAAAACGTAAATACATCAGCAGAAAATAAGGAAAATGTTATGGTGAGTAAAATTACTCAAGAGGATGAGGTGTTAAAGAATGACAAAGATGAAGGTGTGGATTGGATTACAAGTTAAATATGCTTAAATGTGGGGTATGGTACTACTTGACAGATTATGCGAGTTGTTCAACATGTGTTCTGGGATTTCAAATATTCCTAATTAACTGTAATATCGCCGCCATTGTTTCTTCGTACAAAGGCAAAGGCAGTAGAAGTGAATGTAAGAATGATAGGGAAATTAGTGTGTTGAGTAATCCAGGCAAAGTTTTTGGGATGTAGCTTTGAGTGAATGGTTTGACATTGAACAGGATGTTGAAAATTGTTGTGTTATCCATGATGGTTTATTGCGCTCATGGATAAATATATGAGAGATGCTAGCAAGGACTTGGTTAGTGTGCATATGGACAATGTGAATGTGAAAGTGCAATATTCAGATAATGCCATGTTTATGGCTAAGAATGAAAGTGACTTGCAGAATGCATTAAATCGTTTGAATGTAGCGACAGGCAGAATGTATATTCGTATAAATGTCTCCAAAACTAATATGATAATATTAATAAGGGTGAATCGGAAAGTAATTTCAGCTTAGTATAAATAGAAAACTGTTAGAAACAATGAATAGTTTAGTGTATCTGGGCAGAATGTTCTTTAAAAATGGAAGGATGGATTGTGAAATCGACAAATGGGTGAGTGCATTTAGATAAGTAGTTGGATATTTGTGAACTATTGCAAAGAATAAAGCAGTATCGAAATAAGCAAAGCTGCAGTATATAAAAATGTGTTGAAGCCAATATTGTTATATAGAGGTGAAGAATGGTTTTGTTGGTAGAAACAAGTGCAAGGTGAATGCGTTTGGAATTAGATATCTATGAATTAATGTATATGGAAAAAAGTATATGGACAGAAAACGAATGGGTGGTGAAGGAATGCGGTTTGAAAGGGACTACAAGAGGTAAATGTAAAAGAAACATCTTACTCTGGTTTGAGCATGTTGAGAAGATGAATGTGGATCGAGTGCTGAAGAAAATATATAGTTAAAAAGTGTGTCGATCAAAAGGGAGGGATGAACCGTAAACAATGTGGTTAAATGTTATAAACTAATGTGTGAAAAAAAGAAACATTAGAAGTTATAAAAGTAAAAGTTATGTATGACTTGGTGTAAGGATGTTGTTGAAGCGTTTGGCGTATTTAAAGATAGTAAAGTGTGGAGAAAGTTTTTGAGTATGGATTAAGTACGGAATTTCATTTTTGAACTGTATGAACAATTTCTTTCCCACACAGTAGGAAAACAGCTTGATTATTTATGTATATACATAATAGAATTTTGAATGTTTAAACCTAGTTTCAAGAATGGTGATGTATAGCTAAATAAACACATACATATACAATTTTAATCGTAAAAAGTATTGAATCCAAGTCAAAAAATTCTGTAAAATAAATTTACCCAGCCAACCATTGTTTAGAGCATTCTTTATAAAGATGTCCTAATTTTAAACTAAAACTAGATTTATTCACATAAGTTTTGTATCTTTTTATATATACACTGTATATATATACATATAAACACTGTATATATCATCTAAATAATCTGAGCGTGATCTAGTTCACTTACATTACAAAAATGGCTCCTATTCATAAGCAGAACTTCCAATGGGAGCGAGCTATTTTGTGTGACTCTAGAATTTATTTTTATCCTTGGGATTCTAACGAGGATACACAAGCATCCAATTTACAAACTAGGTTCACTTCTCTCATTAGTCATTTCATTCAAAAATCTCCCCCCTCCCCCACTAAGAATGAACAGCATACGAGAGAGTACTTAATAACACACACGTGGTATTCGTATGGATAAGGCGCCGAGAGAGATGTTCTTGTTTAATTAGTGGGTCTGAGAGGAAATGGTATCTAGGTGTAGGGAAGGATGGAGAGAGTGGTGCGTATAATTTATACGTATATGCTTACAGTGGATTCACACAAGCAAATCACAAGAAATAATCTCAAACTGCTTTTGTTTTTCTGATATATTAGGAACAATCTTAGCTTTTGTCCGCACTGCTCCAGAATGTCTAAACCTTACTTACATCCATTACTATATCCCAGTGGCGTACCCTGAGAAGAATTAAAAGATATGATGCATTCTAAAAGTTCCAACGAAGATTTGGGGGCCGAGGACCCTCAACCACTCTTGTACAAGGACGTCAAGGGATTATTTCAAGGGATATATTTGAAGATTTGTCCATATAGAACTGTGGTTCTCAAACATTTATTATTTCCCTTTAACTGTATGATAGCCTAGAGAATTTTGAGCGCCCACTCCCATATTTTTTCTTTTTTTTATCTATCCATAACGATTATTACCATCCACTGAAAATGTAATAAAAGCTCAAAATGTACTAAAAGTAACTCCATGGTGTCAGCCCACATTCAGGATATATCTACCGAGTGGCTACCAAACTGTTTGGTGAATTAGTGCCAACTATTGCAGATAGAGGGTGTCATGTGGTCAGCCCAACGATGGCTTCAGCCATTAATCTCGGCTTTCTATACCGGAGCCACTACTACTTTATTCGAGTAACTCCTTATTTACCCACTCTAGGCTGCATCTAACCCTTTCCAGACCCACTGCTTCCCAGATAATCTGGAAGCGCCGGGAATCAAACCCGGGACCTCTAGGTCCGTAGCCAGAGCCTATGACCACTAGACCACAAAGGCGGTCCTCAAATTGGTATGATATCTACATGGTTATAAATTTAAGTAAATATTAATGTCGGGGCTAAGAGTGGTATGGGCACATTTCTGAATGCATAAGAGACACATATCCTATTCAATTAGCCGAGTGTAATTAAAAGCACACAGTTAGCAATACTCAAAGCAAACAATCATAATAAAAGTAAAATGAAGAGCTACATCGATCAAGCGTCCATCAGATCTTGGTGAGACGGAATCAGGTGGATTGTTCAACTCACGTTGCAATTAAAAGTATTTCTTAAAGTCTAATTTATCTCCCACAATTCTGCTTGGAAACAAACAAGTCCTCCAACTTGAGAATTTATGCACTAGAAGCTATTTAGATTCGTAAACTCTGACTAACATAGGGAATATTATCTCGGACAATTAATACTATATCGCTACGTCATTGGTTTATTGCTAAGATATCTACACATATCTTTTGCTGTAAGCAGTGGTGCACCCAAGGGGGAGAGGGGCAAACAGGGTATTTGACCCCCCTATTTCACCAACACCACGGATATTGTTAATAGAAATTTAAATAATATTAATTAATATTAAGTATAACTAAAATATTTACCAGTGAAGATGTGTCAAGTGTATATGCTACATTTTAAGACCAGGCTTCTAGTATTCAAAACGTTTACCGTTACACACAAAATTAACAATTTAAAAAACATATAAATAATAGTTTCGATATCATTTGCATTATTTAAAAAGTAAATGGTTGGATGCGCCACTGATTAAGTAAATTATATGAAAATATATTTTATTTTACCTTTTACTTCTAAATAATCTTGAAATGGTGAAATCACACTTCTGGCTTTTAGGATTATTTGATGTATAATTATATAAAATCACAATGATTAATAAGTCATTAATGTAAAACAAAAACTAAAAGAACACTATTAAAACTCCACGATCCTTTCTACTAAAGAAAAACAAGAATTACCGTCAACTATAGTTAAAGTAGCCTCGTGACCCACCTTACCCCCACCCCATCCCCTTCCCTACTCTATCAGTGCTGAAATTCCCACATTTGAAAGAGTGGTTAAATGTGTTTGCCAAATACATGATAACACATGTGACTAGAATACCTAAACATAACTCAATGTATCTAATTAGTGTATAATTTAAAGCTTGTTACGTATACTATTATTTTACAATTAATTGTATATATATAAATTTTAATTTGACTTAAAATATTACTAAATTAGCTTAATAAATAAACATTGTGATCTTGAATCTTTTTTCAATAGTTGGCACAATGCTTAGCTTGCTTCACATGGTCAGCATGACCTGGGGTGTAAAAAGTGCGCTCATTGGCCATTTACTTTTGGGCAAGCGGAAAGGAATGTGTTACAATCCCCTAGACATTGGGCAAGGTCATTAGAGCCTCCCTAGCTTGCCTTGCGTTTTTCAAGTAGCAAGCCCTGGGTTTCCTATTATGCTAAGTAGAACCATTGGGAAGAAGAATTATTTAAAACACAGTATTCTTGGAATATTAAACAATATCAGTTTTAAAATTAATAATAAATTACATTTATATCTATTAACAATTTAAACATTAGTGCATACACAGTTCACACAGACAGCATCGAATTAAATAAAAAACTAGTCCATATCATTATGGATATGCAGCGCAGGACTAGTATACCCAGAAAATACGCCACTGCTGTATTCAGCCTATGGCCTGAATCAGTTTTTTTATTCAAACTATATATTTTCCACTACCTGTCATAGCTTAATATGGCTTATATTCTAACTTAAGACGAGGGCAGGCACAACATCCAGTCCCAGACGGTTAATTTATCAATGTTAAAGGGTAAACCCACGTTTCACCAATGATACATTTTTCAGCCATGCTGGGATTCGAGACCGGGACCCTTAGCTCAGTAAGCAGATACACTACCGAGTGAACAAAAGTGTCGGATAAAATTTTCTAAACCAATTGACTCAATCTGTGTGCATAGGTATAAACCAAGTTAATCAATACGCGCATACGATTACAAAGGATATACAAGTAGACGACTCCCTCCACTGTTTTAATTCAATAGATGAAAAACACATTTGTCGTTCTCTACAGTCTACACAACACAGTAAATTGAAACCACCTATCGTGACAATATTCTAAAATATTTTGTTTATCCTCTAGAAAATAAAATATATCAATAATCAGCTGGGTGACTTGGTGGTCTAGGGGTAAGGTGTGGGACTTCTGTGCTGGGGGTACGGGGATCAATCCTCGGTCGCGGCACAGATTTATCTGATTACCAAACCCTTCCTTCACCTCTGACAAGACATCTTGTGAATGTGGAGAATGCCAGGCCTCCACCGTGGTTCGGATTCCACGTTAAACTGTAAGTTCTCCATTTCATCTCACAACCACCCTACCATTACACATTAGCGTAAGTGCGTATAACCCGAACGGGTAGTAAGACGTGGTGCTAATAATAATAATAATAATAATAATAATAGTAATAATAATAAGCTATTTTAAGTTTGCGTTACAAAGAGTTATGGGGTCAACATATACTTTTGCTGGTTTAGAAATACATCGCTACTCAAGTGGACTCTGCTCTACATTTTCGGCAAACGCGTGAATCAAGTTTTAGACAATATCCATCGTAACGAATTTATTATTTTAATATTTATTACATCATGAAGTGCAACATTATACCGACGTCATTCACTCAACCAAAGATGTTTTTTATTGAGTTATTTTTTAGTACTGGTGATTTTTAAGGCACTTAGCACGAATGAGTTATCAGCACCCGATAACTTCTGAAGCCGACCTGACCCATCCTTGTCCTACTTGACATATCTCATGTTGAAAATCTGCTGGGATACAACTAGAAATACAAATGGCCTAACGGCCTCAAGTCCGGCTCGATACGAAATGCAGGCCGACAAATACTTAGACCAGAATGGAATGGCCTAGTCTAATTTGCTAAACTGGCCCATTCCAATCGAGTGTAGGTAGGTGTCATTTTTATTCAATATAGCGCTGCACTTTAAGCGTACTCAGCCTGACTTTGGAACTGACGCAAAGATTTGATGACCATAATTGCTTTTAGTGCAAAGATTGATATGAAAAAACCCGCCTCGGTGGCGTAGTTGGCTAACGCGCTTGTCGTGTTGAGCTCAACCGCTGAGGACGGGGAGATCGAGGTTCGAATCTCGGTCGGGTGAACTGGGGGTGGTTTTTCCTAAATGGTTTTCCACTCTCCCTCCACGCAAATGCGGGTTCACTTCTTCTAATTCAACCTTCCCAATTGCGAATCTATTAGAGTAATTAGTACTTAAAGCGTATAACTCGAACGAGTAGTAAGACGTGATGCTAATAGTAATAATAATAATAATAGCTTTTATCCAGTTCTTAGAGTTTTGAGAAGGGTTTGGTAGAAGAAGGGGTGGGGGGGAGGAAGAGGCTGCTAATAAAAACAACTTTGTTATAAAATAGAAACTTGTCATGTCATTTGGTGGACACCCACGCTCAATAAACTGCCTGCCGCATACTGCCATAATACATTTTGTAACTGTGAAGCGTTTGAACCAATGAGAATGAAGGCTAGCGTTTGTGAAAGGGCAAGGGGAGGGGGGGGGACGGGTGGGGAGGTAGGGTATGAGTAGTGCTATTTCGAGTTCGATGAACGTTGGCTACGCCAGTTTCACCATTACGATTGGTTAAGAGATAACGCCACAGGGTTTCCACGTCAAGAACATTAATATTTAATATTATCAGCATCGAGCTTGTGTTATGACAATAGTTCTCTGTCGTCACGTCATTTCATTGGACTTGTTTCACCGAGACTACTATTAGATATCTTCAGAAACATGAGAGCACTCCATTTCTAATCGATTTCTAAACTAGATGGATTTTTTTTTTACTCCAGCACGTTTCGACTACGTGCATTTTAATTACGGTAATGGCATATGAATAAGGAAGGTAGAATTTATAGGAAATATACCCAAATTGGGCTGAAGAGAGAGTGGAAAACCATTTAGAAAATAACACCTAACCATGATTCAAATTACAATCTCTCCAGCAGAAAATTAGACTGGATGAACCTTATATTTCGTTCACGTGCCCACTGATGCGCTCATTAACTAATTCTGGATTATACATTTCTAATCATGAATTTTGGTTTCACAATTATAAGGTTTTAAGTCCTTTCTAGAGTAGTGAACTGGGGGGAGGATGAATAAAAAAAAATATACATTGTATTATTAGAAATAATAGCCGATTATTATTTAGTTTTAATTGAATATACATTTTAGTTTATAATATCACCTCGAGAAAAGAAATTTATGCATATAATTTTTCCCTATAATATATTTAAACATTAATAATAATACCTCTATATCTAAATATTAGAATGCCTTCACTCATCCCCTCACCCCGTTGATCCCCAACCCCCTTCCTCACTCAAATCCTTACCCCCTTCAACATTTTTCACACACTCACCCAAAACTCCCCTCAGAATTGCACTTGCCCAATCCTTCTCAAACTCACACTTACTCATAAATTCACCCGTTCCCCCTCCTCATGCATTCTATACCAGAAATAAAATGCACTTATAAATCTATTAACCTTTATAATATGGGTTGTGTCTTTTTTTTAATCGCTGAGTCATGTTTTCATAGAATTGAAATACACGTGGCTGGGATTCAAACCCTGGACTTAAGAGAAAGTTTTAGGAGTAGTATCCACTACGCCAACCCTACCGGTATTAATTTACTTACTTACTCTATGGTGCTAGGAACTCAAAAGTTTACTGCCGAACTTTCTTAAGTACGCCACCTATTCCTATCTTAAACTAATTATTTCCAGTCCACATCATTACATCCTATCCCTATCTTAAACTAGTTCTATTCAGTCCATCTCATTACACCTTATCCCTATTTTGACTTAGTTCTATCTAGTACATTATGCCCTATTTCTATTTTGAGCTAGTAGTATTCAGTCCATTACACACTATTTCTATATTGAGCTAGTTCTATCCAGTCCACCTCATTACACCTTGTCCCTATCTTGAGATAGTTCTAGCTAGTACATTTCACCCTATACCTATCTTGAACTAGTTCTATCCAGTTCATTGTAATCGATATATATCTTAAGGTAGCTCTATCCAGTCCATTGCACCCTATTTCTGTCTTAATATAGTTTAGTACAGTCCATCTTATTCCACCCTATCTCTTTGATATTAATTTTAATACCATTTAAAAATGACATTTGGACATGGGAATTGAACCCATGTCCAGGTGTCATTTTTCCAATATATATAAATGAATTAATACCAAAGAACAGCCACTGTTCAAATTATGATTATTATTATTATTATTAGCACCACGTCTTACTACCCGTTCGGGTTATACGCACTTACGCCAATGTGTAATGTTAGGGTGATTGTGAGATGAAATGGAGGACCTACAGTTTAACGTGTAATCCAAACCACGGTGGAGACCTGGCGTTCCCCACATTCACAAGATGTCTTGTCAGAGGTGAAGGAAGGGTTTGGTAATCAGATAAATCTTTGCCGGGACCGAGGATTGAACCCCGGACCCCCAGCACAGAAGTCTGACACCTTATCCCTAGACCACCAGGTCACCACTATCCAAATTAAATGGTGATATCACTATATCATGGTTTTTAAAGGAATCCCACTTTCGACCACCAACATTGATTGGAAGTTATTGAAATTTGGAGTTCTATAAATATATATATTATTTTATTAACTAATTATAAAAATCATCTAAGGTTATTAAAATCTTCCAATAATACTTTCTTATGCCTCACTATATCATTTATTTCTACATTATTATTTAAAAAGACTAGGAATATAAACACAAATTGTTAAATTTTTACTTTCACTAATGTGGCAACATAAGTTTCCAGTTTTCATACAATGGGACTTCCTATGCAAATGAGTCTGTAAATAGCCTTCCCGTATTACTTAAGTAACAATATAAATAACCAATAAAACAGATTAATAGCTTAAACTTATAACATTAATTCACCAATAGCTAATAAAATAAAATAAATCATGAAAACCCAGAGATAAATTTTTTACCCCTTAATTAAAAATACATTTATGAAAAGTTAACAGCTTACTTTACTATAGATAGTAATTGTATCAGTTTCTTTAGTAATGCTTAATATTTAAAATTGATTCAATATAAAGGCCAGTTTTATACACATTAATTATACAATTTATTTATAAATAATAAAACTATCCCTAATATTCATTTTAAATAATATAATCTGTTCCTACAGTACAAACTAACTTCAAGGTTAAAATTTCCCTTTATCAAGTTTGTTAACTTTTGGTTCACATTCAAACTATCATTTACTATCTTTGTGTTCTATTGGTAAGAGTTTCTGGCTAAAAATCCAGTGGTCTCAGGTTATATCCCCGGTGCTTCTAGATTTTTCTATGAAAATGTGGGATTGTAACGGGGTCAAATCAGCCTCGTGATGACAAATGAGTAGCTAGCTACCTGAACGAAAAAGTAGCTGCTCCGATTTAGAAAACTTATGGCCAGATGGTTCGTTGTTCTAATCACAGTTGGCACTATCTTCACCAATAGACGGTGGCTGGTCATTATGGCTCGATTATGGGATGACGCCACATTTTTTATTACTTGATTAAATCATTTTTCTAGAAGTAGGATAAACATAAGGGTCATTAACTATAAGGGTAGATTAGACTAAATGTACCCATATTTTTGAAAATAGAAGATGTAAAAACCACATTGATGGATTACATTTGATAAATCATCCCCACGTGCTGTACATTCAAACCTGGATCTTCCCATCAGTAATGATCCAGATTTTTTGGACCACCTGTTCGACTTAATGGTGGTGGCATTGTTGGTATATATTTAATCTCATCAGTACATTTAGTTTATGTCACTTCCTTACCCGCACGCACTATAATTAGATATAATTTCTCTCGCCGCCCTCGGTATAACCACTGTAGGTGTTGGAGGCCTCATCCTAAGGGAGTAACTGCTTGAGTTTGCCTCTCACGTTTTCAAATCAATGTGTATTGGGTGTAGAGCCTGATCCCAATATCAATTGGGAGGGATAGGGGGAGGTGCTCTGCCCCTCCCCCTTTTTCCACCCACTCTTACTTCCCCTATATTCTGACTATCGGAACTCCCACGGCCCTGCAGAAATGAAACCTGCTTCACGCGATAATCGATTCAAAATAACACTTCATCCTTTTCAAGCATCCGTGAACAAATTTGGTTTTAATCCCTCACATAAAACGGTTTGGGATTAGATGTGAAGGTTTTTTTTACTAGAGGTATTTAGTGTGCAACTTCTGAACACAACTTATAATATCAGGGAACAACTTATAACTTGCTTAACGCTAGAATATACACAACACTTACAAAGGTAGAAATAATTACTATCTAACCCCTTTAATTTATATCGTATGGATATGAGATATGTACTACAAAGAAGAAGAAATAATTTACTTCTGCGACTTCCAGTCCTTTTACCATAATGGGATTAGAACCAAGGACGCTTAGTTTAGTAGATATTAATAATTAATAAGCTTTGTTTTAATATTTTATCATATAGAGAGATTAATGTACTCATGAAAATTGTCAACTTCTAGATTAAGAGTAATCTTGGCGTTTTACGTGCCCTTAAAATGTACAACTTATTCTTTAGCACCGTATCTTATTTACCGTTCGGGTTATACGCTTATGTAATAATTACGCTAATGATTTAAGGA
>CABFOV010003147.1:10473-34639 GCA_902141375.1 Timema poppense | reverse complement strand
AAGTGTACCCGAATTGGCGTGGAGGGAGAGTGGAAAACCATTTAGGGGAAAACCACCCTCTGCACACCCAACCAAGATTCGAACCTTGCTCTCCCCATCATCAGTAGTCTGGTTTACCAAAATGTACAATTAAAATGTTGTACGAAGGGGATACTGTTAAGTTTATGGAACTCTACCAGTGCCATGTGTGCCTGTAGGACAACACAAAGCCTAGTTATAAGACCAATCAGATGCGCTATTATGCTCTTGAAAAAATTGCCAGTGGAATGAATATTAAAAGTTCCACGCATGCCTAACCTTTTTAAGTCGATTTTTAAGCCAAAATATTTTTGAATAAAACGAAACAGGGCTATTAAAAGGATTCATCTTCTTTTCACGTTGGCACAACTGCTATCAGCAAAGGAAAAACACTTTGTGTGTATACATCTTCTTGGGAAAGGTAGACTAGCCCGGCCAGCTACTTGTATTAGTTACTAGCCCATTTACTATAACCATGTTAGCCCGGCTTTAGAACACCTGTCTACCGGTGCGGTTGTAGTGGACTTCCCCGTCCGACATCACTTACAACCTAGTCTACTGCGAGCATTAGACCGCGTGTCTAGCGGTGCGGTTGTAGTGGACTTCCCCATCCGACCTCACTTAAAACCTAGTCTACTGCGATCTTTAGTCTACGTGTCTACCGGTGCGGTTGTAGTGGACTTCCCCGTCTGACCTCACAACCTAGTCTACTGTGATCTTTAGTCTACGTGTCTACCGGTGCGGTTGTAGTAGACTTCCCCGTCCGACCTCACTTAAAACCTAGTCTACTGCGAGCATTAGACCACGTGTCTACCGGTGCGGTTGTAGTGGACTTCCCCGTCCGACCTCACAACCTAGTCTACTGCGAGCATTAGACCACGTGTCTACTGTTGCGGGGTTAGTGGACTTCCCCGTCCGACCTCGCTTAAAACCTAGTCTACTGCGATCTTTAGACCAAGTGTCTACCGGTGCGGTTGTAGTGGACTTCCCCGTCTGACATCACAACCTAGTCTACTGGGAGCATTAGACCACGTGTCTACTGTTGCGGTTGTAGTAGACTTACCAATCTGACATCACAACCTAGTCTACTGCGATCTTTAGACCACGTGTCTACCGGTGCGGTTGTAGTGGACTTCCCCGTCCGACCTCACAACCTAGTCTACTGCGAGCATTAGACCGCGTGTCAACCAGTGTTGGACGTATTGGACTCTCCGAACAAATCACTCACGATATTACACACATAAAAGGGAGGGAGAGAAGTACTTGTGAACCAATAAAGAAATAAAAAAAATTGAAATCCTTAGGGGGGGAAACACAATAAACGCGACCATTTCGCACGTTCTCGACCTATTGTGTTATGGAGATAATAGTATAACGCTATTGAAAGAGTCCTAGCAAGAAAACTATAGTAGACTATATCAGAGTAGCAGCACGCATCCACCCTCCCCAAATACNCCCCCCCCCCCCCACCGGCTACCGTACCTATTTCCTACTCGCCTTGCTTTCTTCTTATACATGGCAGGGGGTGAAAGTGTATGGAGTTCCTTTCGACTCCGTAAATTCGTCGTAAATGGATTTATCGAGTAAAGGAAACACACACACACACACACACACACACAGACACACACACACACACACACACTCACAGGGAGATGAAAAGGTCTAAATAAAGAAATGTAAAAAAACAAGCTCGACCCTTCTCTTAAAAAAAGTCCTGAGTTAAAGTTTTGTATTCAATAGTGGGTCAATTCACTTGGGTATGGATTCTATATACCTGTAGCTTTATATATATATACACACACACATATACATATGGTGTATCTGCATAAGTATGTGTGTGAAGGGCCAGGCATTGTGCAGTTTGGGAAGTATGGTTCAAACTCCCCCTTTAGTATTTAAGGGCACCACGTATTTTAAAGTAACTACCGTAACACTGAAATCATTTTATGGGAAGTACGATTCAAAAGTACTATGAAATCCTAAAAAAATATATATATATAAAAGTACGTACATACATATATATATGCGCACATATAAACATATATATTCACATAATTATACATACATAGACAATATCTCTCTCTCTCACACACACACACACACACACACACACGCACACACACACATATATATATTATATATATAATTAGTAATCCTGTTTAAACATGACTTTTCTAGTAAGGCTAGATCTAGGTTTATAAACATTTACTTTGATCTCAGAACTGTATCATTTCGTATGAAACGTTCTTTAAAATGAGATATCATTTATCATTTTCATTATTTCTACTTTCTATCGACCCCTCAAAGAGAGAAATATGATTGATGATCGTAAACAAAATCGAACCAGAGATTTTTTATAGTTGTTGACGTTTCATGACGCCCTGAAACAGAAAAAGTGGTTTTCACGATGTCATCTGTCTGTATTTCGGTATAAAGGCCTAAACCGTTTTATTGATTGGACTGAAACGTGTTATCCAGAGTTTACTTAGGGTTCCTCTGAAGATTTTTTTTAAAAGTAAATATATAACTCTAAAATAAAGGATAGTTTACTGAAGAGGAGAGGGAAGGTGATCGATTTTATCCAAATTATCTCTAACGACTTGGATTGAATTTTGTATTCAGGTACTGTTTAACATCAAATATTTAATTGATACTCCTATTTTCCTATGAAAAAGAGTTTAAGGGTATTTTACATTAACATACATTTTCAATATTTATCATATCTCCATAACTATTTGAGATGGGAAATAGTTAAATGTGAGATTGTAGTAGGCCTACTATTTAAAATAAAAATATTTTACGTCAATTTCTTTTATAAAAACAATGGTTTCTGAGATATAAGCAAATACATATATATTTATGGAGCTCTTTAACAATAAATGAAATTGGTTGCTATGCTATTTGGTGGACAGAGAAAATACGCTTTGTTGAAGTACTTCTGCAAATATCGAACCTCGACCTACCCGTCACAAGCAAAACAAACTAGTAACACTAGTACACATGACAAACAACCTTGGTGGTCGCATGGTATAAGGCAGGGGTCAATAACCTTTTTGATATTGCAAGTCATATGAGTTTTTTTTAAATTGGTGGGCTGGTTTGGAGAAAAAATGTAGATAAAATATTTCCAAATTGATGTTTTTCATGTAGTTAATTAATTAGTTAGTTACTACTTTATTTTTATGAACACAGGTTTTTTGTTTGCTAAGTCCAGATAAAATCAGTCGGTGGGCCGTATCTCGATGGCCACTGCTTTAAGGCATCAAACTCGCTATAGACTGGTTCTTAGATGATCAGGGTTTGAATACTGGTCGGGTCTATTAAGGGAATCTTTTCCTAAACGGTTTCCCACTCTCCTTTCCCTCAAATGGGGGCTAATTTACTCTAAATTATATCTTACTCACCCTTATCCCATTAGTGTAAATATGCAGATAGTATGAACGGGTAGTAAGATGCGCGTGGGATCGTGCACACATATATGCACAATCACACACTAGCCACTTGCCAACCGATTCGGTTAGCACTAATAAGATCTGACGTAACATTTAAGATATTTTAGCCATATTCTTACGAAGTATTTACTCTATATACTAGACTTTAATCGTCTTCAAAAATTTTCACTAACTTTGATGTTAAATATCTGGGACCTCTAGTTCACGTGCTTGCGCCAAATAGTTTAAATACCCTCTTTACCATCTACCAAAATACAAGGATATTTTCTTCAAGAGGCGATGAACAGGAAGATAAGAAGTTTTAAAAAGAGGTCTAACACCTTGACTAACATTGCTCTACACAAAGTGAAAGAAGTAGCAAGTTAGAAAAAAAATATTCCAAGTCCCAACAACTTAGAAAACTAATTAAAAATAATTTCACTTTATGCAACCTCCTTCCTCTTTTTTTTTTCTCCCCAACACACTTAAAAAAAAAAAAGAAAAGAAGTCGCTCTGCTTTATCCCTCTTATACTTTAAATCTAGTGGCACCCATCTGGAAATGGTAGAAACCCTTAAATGACTTGGAGAAGTGTAACTTGTTGAAATTGCTTTCTTCTTAGAACATGAGAGGTTAGGTCGAAGGAAATGGGTCTGGAAAAATAAAGGAAAGAAAATGGTGTTGAGAGAAAATTGAGTAAAAGAGAACCAATTTTAAGGCGGCCACCTTGGTCAGCGAGAAAGCATCAATCGCTGTCAGGCCACACGGCTTATAAAACACAATGATCTGTGTAGTTTTCTGGAACCACTTATCTATTTGTCTAAGCTTATACTCCCTTTCGTACTTCACCTTCAACACCCTTTGTCATGTAAATATAATGAGGGGAAAGAAAGCTACGAGACTTCTTATCTCGAGGTAAAGAGGAAAGTTTTTTTGCTATTTCTCAAATAACTTAGATTTTTCTTTGGTGAGCATATAAAAAAATACTTTATTTGTTAGATGAAGGCTAAATAGCTTTTTTTCATCAAGTCTAGTCTCATAGCTCTGCAAATATGCTTGAAATGTCGTTAAAAATAAGCTATTTTCACATTTTTACACATTCTTTTTCTATTAATAAAACTATGAATATAAGATCGTTACGTAAAAGAACCCATTAGATTTGATTTTATCGTGAACCATATTTTTAAAGAACACATTTAAGAATTACATATTGCGTTAGAGCTGAACGCCTGGGTGTGAATTTCTCAGTTAGCAAGGTGGCCCTCTTAGCCTAAAGTTACCAGATAAATTGTATAAAATAACCTCACATTACATATTTCAATTTAGTAATGCAACCTTAGCAGAGAAAGGATGTAGGCATGTTTTTGATTTGAGTCACATTGGGTAGAAATTTGTGTACTAAAAAGTGAGCTCTTAATCATTGTTACGGATATCCTGCCAGCTTCCACTCTACGGTAGAACTATATCATGAACAACATCAGGATATAAGCTAAAGTCTCTCAGAGGATATGGGTACTAATATGAAACACAACCTTTTGACAATTTTGACTATAGTCAAAAATTGAGGATATTTCAACAACTAAAAATAGACACATTTATTAATTATTATGATCATTATTTCGATGAGACCCATAACAGTCGGCACGTGGACTATGGCATCAATCATATCTGATCTATTTTATCAGTGACAAGGAGGTGTGTGTTTGAATCTTAGCTGGGCTTACTGATCATTAAAAAAAACAACGGTATCTTCACTTACCTTCTGTCCAAATGAAGGTGCATTTTATTGAAGCTATGCTTTCCAAAAGCCTATATTATTAATGTAAATTTGCTGTTAGTCAATGGTTGCACGGTAAATAATTACCTATTTTGTTGGTCAAAATTTACAAAAGAGAAATTTAATAGCAACGTGATAGCCATAAGATGTGCATTCCCTAGTAAAATGACGAAAATTTTAACCAAAAATCAAAACTTTAATACGAAATGTTGACCCTCGGGAACCCAATATCAATATTTTTTTATTGGTCCAAATATACAAATGACGTTAATTCGCAAAAGATAAAATTATGAAATTTAAAAATATGAGTCAAAAAATATTTTACGTTTGTCTAGCTCAATTCGTTCTCGGGTTTGCCAGGCATATTATATTACGAATTTTGATTAAATATCTCCATTTCTTAACAATATAGCGAGAAATTTCGCGTGGAGTTCCGTACCATGTATTTAATGCATAGACTACTTTCATGATTGGTGTATGTGAATAGACCGATCGGGTACAAAGAAGTGACAAAATATTAAATAAATATGTTGATAGCCCAGATGGGTAGTAAACCATTTTGAGAAAATAAATATATAAAAGCTGAGAGACTTGTTAGGTAGTAAGGCGTAGCGGGGTAAAAAAAAGGTACAGTGCACTTCACAGATTTTATCTTGCTCTTTTATTATAAATTACAGATATTTACTAAAAAATAGTGAGATTTGTGAAAATAAATAATACACACCGTTGTAGAAACACTGCTCCTAAGAGTATAAATCAAAATAATATACATTGTTACACTGAGAAAAGAAGAACACCACTCTCCACTAAAGAGAATAGCAATAAATGTCTATTTTCACAATAATACATCCAACATAGGCTATAGGCCTATATAAAATATGCTTATATTTAAGAAAATATGGTTTTTATAAACATATGAACGTATATATATATATATATATATATATATATACATACAAGTACTACAACTTTACAGTAATAAATTATCTTGTAAGTCAAATAATTGATATATGAGCATATTTGATCAAAATTGGAAATTTATGCTTCTCCAAAGTGCCCTTAAACTATTTTTTTATGGGAAAACAAAAAATTGTGATTTTATTTGTGATGTTAAACAATGGCTTGGATATAAAACCTATCAAAAATTTGCTAGAATGTACTTCGAAAAAAAAAAAAAATTTCCCCCCCTCTTTTTGCCCTTCAGTAATTTTAGGTTTAGATATCTGATTTGGAAAAACTCCTCAGGGGAACCTTTTTAAAAATATATATACTAAACTTCAGCCCGATCGGTAAAATAGTTTCGATTCGACTCTGGGTTGTGATATTGACAGACAGACAGACAGCTAGACAGACAGACAGACAGACAGACAGCTAGACAGACAAATTACATTGCGAAAATAACTTTTTAGGATTCAGAGGGTCGTGAAATAACATTTATCAAAATATGGAGTTTGAATTTTTTTGTAGATCACCATACTTGTATCTCCGGGAGGTCTAGAAAAATTAAAATAATGAACTTAAATAAGTTTTGAAGTAGGAATGACCTCAGAACTGGTCGTGTATCTCCATAATGAAGTATTTATAGTTCATCTATGATTAAAGCAGAATAGTGTTTGAGTAACTAAGAATAAGCAAAAATAGAATTACACAATAAATGATTTACTTCACAGTTATATTAGAAATAGAGAGAGAGAGAGAGAGCGAGAAAGGAAAAGTTCCATGTCACTGCACTATTATAGCATCAAATATTTACATTTGAGCGATATGAACTTCACGTGTTCAATGTCATATTTGTGCGATTCTAAAGTGAAATGTCGGACTTCATGAATATTTTAATTGCCATGTATCGAATATCCATTTCAATGTTTGCATAGACACAATCTTTGTTTTAAATAATAATTTATGCAATTGTATTCAGGATATCAACGACTCCAAAACTAGCATTTTTTTATTTATTAGAATTTTTATGTAGTTAGCTTGCCTGGTAATTATTTTATTTTTATATGCTATTAATGTATCATAATTAAATATGGTTTAAATATTTATTTGAGAATTTACTCAGGTAGATAAAGATTAATAAAATATTAAATTACTAGATTCAAGTGCCTGACGTTTCTCGGGTAGAGTTAAAAATAATATGAAATTTGTTTGGATTTAAAGTGAAAATTTGGACATTAGACGAATCGCTTCTATGTTTAACAGCATATACTAATAATAGACAATTATTGGATACCTTATTAAGAGTACAAAACGATGATCACGTGATTTGGTTCTCTAGGCTCGTAATATACTCAAACTTTTTAAAATAAATACCTTAGAATATAGACACTCCAATTTGCTAAAATATGTAATACCAGTTCAAGTTAAATCTTTCTACTCTTATTGGATTTAAAGTTACTCACGTGACTGATAGCGTGGTCTAAGGCATCAGGCTCACTGTAGGCCTATATGTTAAAAAAAACTCCCAAAAACCGGACCCAACCTGAGATTAGTCAAAGTAGGCCTACATGTGCCCAATTTTACCTTTTTTATTATTTGTAACTACCCACATCGGTGGTAAAGGGGTTTAATACGTCAAACCTGCTATATGTAAAAAAAAAGAAGAAAAAAGACGACTAAGATATGTAAGCTGATGCCAAGCTTCAGCCTTTTGTTTTTTTTGTTTCAGATATATCTGCAGTGCTGGTCACGCAGTATAATCTGTAAGTCTAGTAACAATTGCAAAAGTAAAAAACAAAGTGTGCACATCCCTTAGTTTTCATAAACACATGTATTAAATTTCTCTCTCAATGTTTCTTAGTTTTGTAATCAGCCGCACAGGTTTTAAAATGGTTTATGACGTTATACTTTGAATATATTCTGTAAGGTTTAATACATATATACTCCTGATGTACAGATCCTCATGTTTTAATAAGAAGCCAAGAAATGTAAGATTTTAGGTTTCTTAGCCACTGTGGAGTTTTAGCTGCCTTGTAAATGAGTGAAGTTATCTGTTTGTTTTGATAGCTATTTTGTGTAGACGTAAGATAAACGTAAAGACTTGAGACTTTACCTGTGTGATTTTTAATGCAAAATATACGTTTTTTACTTACTGACGTGAATACGAAACAAATAAGCAAACTAAAAATTAAAAGAATTGAGTATGCAGTTTAGAATTTTTTTTCATGATGATCAAGTGAGACAGAAAACAAATTAATAAGTTATTCAATTTAGTATATTATAATTATATAGAATAACTTTAGATTAGGTGGTTTAAAACATTAGTCTCACCATATATGTAAGCTCTTAAAAAAAACACGCCCAAGGTGCACCCTTAAAATTCTCTTAAATACGTATGCCAAGTTTGAGATTCTAGTTTTCATTGATTTGGAACTCTAGCATCTACAAACACTTACACATATTTTGATGTGATCCTAATTTAAAATTATTCTGGTTTGTTTGGAAGATATTTGGTTTCTAAAGGGTGACAACACTACAGATTTCAAGCATACTAGTGTATCATTGAAGTTAGGGTTGAATGTTATCACGTTAAAATGTATTCAACATATTTATTTGAAAAAATTCCATAGATAGAGGCCTCACTTAACTTTCTAGCTCATCAAAATCTATCAAATTTTCCCTTCATTATTTGACGATATACAATCATACTCGAATAAAGATTTCCAAGGTGGTATGAAAAAATAATGATTGTACTGCAGAAAATCTGAACATTCGTTAGGCCAATAGAGTTTTAGTTGGACATTGTAGACAACCTGGGCCCCTATCCTTCAAAACGTGTAGTCGTTCATCAAAGACAGTTCAGTATTTTTCTCACAATTTAAATTACCGGAAATTGACTTGTCAAATTATAAATACGTTTACTTGGCCCCTCATAAGACACTCAGCCATATATTATTATTATTATTATTATTATTATTATCATCATCATCATCATCATTATTACTAACTGTTCGGGTTATACGCACTTACGCTAATGTGTAATGTTAGGGTGATTGTGAGATGTAATGGAGGACCTACAGTTTAACGTGGAATCTTATCACGGTGGAGGCCTGGCATTCCTCACATTCACAAGATGTCTTGTCAGAGGTGAAGGAAGGGTTTGGTTATCAGATAAATCTGTGCCTTGACCGAGGATTGAACTTCGGACCCCCAACACAGAAGTCCGACACCTTATCCCTAGACCATCAGGTCACCCTCAGCCATGTAAATATCTAATCAATTTCACCGAGATACTACTTCACTGATACATTATTTTTGCCATTCCATCTTACTACACATTCTGGCTGTACTAATTTTAATTACACTTATTGAGTGCTGATGAGGAAGATATAGCTGTGAATAGATGTAATAGAATTTTCTTAGGCTAAGAGTGTAAAACAATTTAAGAAAAATCTAGGTAGTTAATACTGGGATTCAAGTCCCAGTCTTTCCATAATCGACAAGCCAGGCTTATGATCCTGGCGTTTAGTCCGTATACCCAAATTTAGGGTATTCTATCATTTTTATCAACAATCAAGTTATTGAAAGCTCAACTCTATAACTTATATGGTAAAGCAACCATATACTGATTTAAAGATTATGCGATAGATTTCAGTTATGGCCAAAAACTCTATCGTTGATGAAATTGGGGCGTTCCCTTTGGCAGTGAAGAATTAACGGCAGGGGGGATTAGATGTTGAATCTGTTCTAAATTTAAATTAGTTTGTAAATTGTTTGTTGATATATTTAGTTGGCTTTGAGCATATACTTCAAACACTTATAAAACATATTTAAATAAATAAGAACACTTTTTGATTGAGATTTATAGAACATGATAATGTTGTTTGATGTCCATTGAAATTTATAATTTCTACTACTGAAATACGAAATAGTATTTAGCAAAAATGTATGTTTGAAACTTGATAAAACTAAAAATAGTAATAGTAAAGGGGCCTTTAACACCATAACTTGTGAAGAGCAAATGATTAAAAGAAGAAATAAATGGAGTATTTTCAAAATCGGTGTTTCAGCAGAAATTAAAAATATTTTTCTTGAATGATTGAACTTAAATTACTTATTAATTTGCTTTAGATTAAATTTAGAGCTATATAATTAATACATACTCCGTATTATGAACAATAATGTTAACGAGTTTAATATGACAACGTGATAATTTATAATGATCATTACCTGTTAGAACAGCATTATATATATATATATATATTAGTCAATTTAAGTTTTCCTTAACATTTCAATTCAATCAAAAACTTTCCCCAATGCTATTTTAGGAGTCAACTACAAAAGTTTGTTCAAAAATCACATTTCAAATTTTACAATGTTATTTCTCGTATTTGCGAGCTGCATTTAATATGTTTTGCCTTTAATTTTATATGAGATGCAATGGACTGTTCTGTTGATCTTATGTTTTAATTATTAATGTAGATGTAAAAGGATGAAATTGGCAAACATTAGGCCAAAGTAATTATTTACGTATGACTAACAGAGGAACGAAAAGATGAAAGCTATTACCCACCACTGTGATTATGTTTATATCTTGGTTCGTCTGACCCCCTTTACCTCCGTTCCACAACTGCCACGCCACCTTAACCCTATTACAAACCACATCTGAGTGTTTAAAACTCATCAGAAACTTTGTTTCCATCGCATCGCTCTGATATTTCACAAAATAATACAGGCCAGGGACTGTGATTTATATGTTCATGCAAGCATAAGATACACTAAAAAGGCTTCAATGGCTAGATAGTCAGCTCACTAAAAATAAACATGTCAAACTTCCTCTGTATTCGATTTAACCACCCTTAATTTAGTAAATTAGCAGTATTTTTTTTACTACCACATCTCACTACCTGTACAGGTTATAAAAATATAATGATAATTATTCTAATGAGGTAGGGATGAGGAATGAAACAGTTTAGATAGAGTCTACCCACATTTGCGTGGAAGAAGAAGAAGAAGCAGAGGAACTCATTTAGGAATAAACAGCCTCAGCAGACCTGACCATGATTCGAACCCTTATCTTCTAGTCATAAGTAGGCCAGTCTAACACGAGTGATGCCTTAGACCGTTAGGCCACCAATGCGAATATTAACAGTGTAATAATCTAGATTTAATATTATAATTTTAAAATAATCTTATACTTTTTTTTTACTTTATCACTTTATTTTTCTCCACCGTTTCTTACTACCCACGCGGAATACATACATAACTACGATTATGAGGTAAGATATGAGTAAGGTAGAATTTATATGAAATATTACAATGATTTACAAGGAGAGAGAATAAGAAATCACCTGATTCGGTGACTGAGTTATCTAAGACGTCACTCTCACAACACTGCCAATTACTTGGAGATTGCGTTTTAGAATCCCGGTCGGGTGTACTGAGGGTGGTTTTTCTTAAATAGTTTTCCACTATTCCTACCCAAATGCTGTTAGACTTGCTCTAAATTCAATCTTCCTTATCTCTAACTCACTAGCGTAATTAATAGGTGTGGGTGAAAACTAAAAAAAACCTGTAAAAAGCGATGTTAAAATAAGAAGAATAAGAAATCATTTAGGGGGGGAAATAGCTCTTAGTACACCAGGCAGAAATAATAACTCCAGCTCACCCGTTCTCGGCAAACAGCATTAGTTGAGTCTCAACTATATTCCGCGTGAGCTTCAATGCGGGTAAGTTTTAAATTATAGTCAGAAGCCAGTTTAAGATAAAGTAATTGTCGTTAAAAATGTGTTATTTGTAGGGATTGGTCCTTAGAATCTTCGAATACCTAAGGATATTCAAAATTGGAGTTTTAAAAACAAATAAGATTTTTTTATTTTAGAGATGTTTACCTTTGGTACAACCCAATATAACTGTCACACAAACCCAAAATAAGACCAATATTTTACCTTTTAAGGTAAACCATCTTGTAATTTAAGCAAACAAACGGCATCAATGTGATAAAATTAACCTATTATTCTTATAAAGCTTTCTAAATCCAGTTTCAAATTTGAGATTCGGGATTGGCGAGTAAAATGAAGATTTGAATATTTGGGGGGAAAAATAGATTAGTTTAATTTACAGTTATAAGCTATATAATTATATCGAGGACTAGCAAATACTCTGTATCTGAAACTTAATAACGTATATCTTAGTAGAAAAGGGTAGACAGAGAGGATTTCAATACACTGCAACATCATTAATCATAATGAAAAATTATAAAACCACATTATTTTGGTGTAAATCCTGATGAGATACATGTGAATCGAATTTAGACCTTTAGTGTAAGAGTCTCAGTCAGCAGCATGTCTACCTGCTGAGATAAGGGTCCCGGGTTCGATTCCAAACATAGCCAAAAAAATGATCATTGGTGAAATGTGGGCATACCCTTTCAATTTGATAAGCTAACGGTTGGGGACTGGATGCTGTGCATGTCCTAGTATTATGTTATATAATAAGTTTTGCGAAGCTAAACCAGGCTTAGCCAGCTGATAACGTAAAAAATATATGATTTAAATAAAAAACTGACCCAGAACACAGGCTGGAAACAGTATCAGGTATAAGTAAGTATCTGAGTCAGGCAAAATTATCGTGTGGATAGCAATGATTGTTTTTATAAAGTTAATTTTATAAAATAAAACCTTTTATATACTTGATAACAAACATAATTTTAAACTGTGGATAAAAACACAACACACAAATCCCTTTTCTTTAAATTATCCATACCTTCAATAATCACAAGATTATTGACGCTTTGATGTAAGATAAAGCAAAATAAGCTACATGGGTTAGTTTATCATAGTGTTGCACTTGAAGAATTCCCCAAGCAAGTGTGCTATATATGCAGTCCTAAGAGTGTACTTTGTTTAGTGTGTGTGCGCTTGAAATTTTGTTGCTGAACGAAACCCACTTTTTTGTGATTGATTTCGCCACATAAAATAGTTCGAATTTTTCATTCTAGTGGCTTTTGAGTAGATTATACCCCCTTCCTGGCACCAATTCTTCTTTTCAAATGGTTGAAAAGGTTGCTATACACATTTTGAAAAATAATGAATTTCAACGCATTTCAACATTCCACGTTGAGGTGGTTAGCATACAGGATGATTTGAAACAAATGTATATTGTTTAGTGACAAAACTTGTAGCTGCAGAATATTTATGTGAACCATTAGTAATTTATGTGCTACCATTTTACCCCCCTCCCTCCACCACACACACACACACACACACACAAACACACACCTTGTATGTATAGATTAATAAATGTGTAAGTATATATAATATTTTAATTTAAATACTAGTAAAATAAAAATTTATAATTTTTACTTTTTCGGTTTGAATCCTTAATGGGTAAATAAAGCAAAAAATGTATCAAGTAGATTACAAGTGACACTATATTCAGGAGGTCACAGGTGCTACTAAAATACACGTTACGAGTGTCTGATTAATTTTTTTTTATTAGCATTGGTACTTTATAATAACTATTTTTACTTGAAAAACTTGGGCTAGTTTCGTCTAAAGCCCAATTATTTCAAACTTATAACTAAAAAGTGTATTAGCCCCTCCTAACTCCTTACCTTCTCCTCTTATTTGACATAAAATATCCGAGATTCTAAACAAAAAAACTAAAAGGGAGAGTAAACAGCTCTTTAGGAGTCACCCATAAACCCCGTAACGCTTTTTATTTCCTTTTTTTATTTCCCTTGTACCTATGTAAGACCAAGACCATGCATACATTTAGCTTGACCCGTCTTCTTCCACCAACCAGTGGTTTTTTTTTAGTTCTGCATCTTACTACCCGTTCGGGTTATACACTTATGTACTAATTATACTAATGGTTTTAGGGATCAGGAAGGTTATATTTTATAGGAAGTGTACCCACATCTGCGTGAATGGAGAGTATAAAACAATTTTGGTAAGGACCCCCACCCCCTCAGTACACCACATTGAGATTTGAACCTCGATCTCCCCGTAATCAACAGTCTAGTCTACCGTGAGAATAGCGCGTTAGACCATGTGGCCATCAAAGTAGATTCAAACTGTGTAACGTAATTTTTCCCATCGAGAGTAAATGTCTTTATTTCATAGAAAAACTTTTGACACTTGAAGAGGAAGTCGGATTTATCACACCTCAGAGTAGAAAGTTCTCTGTAAGCATATTTACAGTGATAACATAACAATAAAATTATTTATTCAAAATTATAATTTAAGTATTAGTATCTGTATTATGTAACACTGTGATGTACCATCCGTCCACCCATGTAACATCCTGTAGAAATTAGAGCTTCCCCCTTCCTTCCTCGCCTCTCAATAGCACTGTCTATAGGGGGGCTTGAACTTGGTGCACCTTTTAAAATAATTATACTCGCATTTGTGTGGAGGGAGAGTGAAAAACAGTTTAGAAAAACATACACTCACTACATCTAGTCGGGATTATGATCTCGACCTCCCCATCATATCTGAACGGATAATGATACTTGGCTGTGAGAGGTTAAGGACGGGTGCAGAAGCACAAACAAACCCAATTAAAGTTCATGTTTGGTAGAGAAGTACAAGGGAGCTAGACGCCTTATCAAGAGTTTTACCAGTTTCGTCGTCTGTCAAGGATGGCAACGCAACCATTCGGAGAGATGTCTGCATCGCGGCGTCTTGCCACTGCAGAGACGACGACGACGTCTACGCCGGTAAGTGGCGTGCGTGGAGAGAAGGAAAGGATGGTTTCCTGTGACCCCACCATGACCTTGAGCGTGACAAGAAGTCATGGGAAAGGGTGTGGGGTGGAGGAAACTATGGCAAAAAACGAGAGACATTTTTTTTTCGTTTTCTTTTTCCTCCGGAAGTTGACGTCTCGCGCGTCTTCAACCGATAAAATGTCCTGTCCTGATGCCTTCTCACGTTCAGGAAATGAAATAACATTGCTCTTTCCCGCTTATTCCCTACTTCAACCTCTTCACAGTTTCCTTTGCTGTTTTTTTACTGGTAATATGTACTGGAGCATTAAACATATTTATACCTCTAGTTTTTCACAACAAAACTTTTCGAAACGTATAAAAATATTTTTTCTTTAGATAAAATAAGATTTAGAGAATAGTTATATTTAATACATATCCATCATCCATAAATCCAGGAGCAATACCTGTACTAGTGGGAACTCTGTATGAATGTCAAGCTCGTTTAGTCTGATTTTTTTCAGTGATGGGTTGGCCAAGTTTTGAATTCCCGCTGAGTATACTGATGATATTTTTTATATATAAGATGCTTTTTCCTTTCCCCTTCACAAAAATCTGAGTACATTTCCTCTAAAGTTATATTTTCCTCATCATTACTCCATTAGCATAAAGCATATAATAGAGTCAGTGCGTAGAAAAAACAAACAACCTAGACGATGTTTAAAGGTAGCAGACTATACATATATATAAATAGACTATAATATATATAATTAGTGCTTTAAAACCTAGGTTGATCAGAGGGAATGGAAATAAACTCCAGAATATAAAGTCTTTTTTTTTTCAGTTTTATGACAAACCACTTGTTTTTGCAAAAATAAGATTAATTGTTTCAGTAGAAAGTATATTTAGTATAGTAATCTTAACCTCTCTTGAATGTTTGCCATGAGCATCACTACATTTTGCCATAAACATTTTAATTGCAAAGAAAAATGCCTTAGTCAAATTACGCAATGCCCATGACCGATAATTAAAAAAAAAAATTGTCAAGATTACTACTTGCCAAAAATTAAACTATATCTGTCTATTGAAATAATATTCGATTTATTTTATCTATTTTTTTAATCTGTCATAAAAACGAAAAAAAAGTACTTTAAGTTACGTTGACTTTTATTCCACTCTAATGATTTAATCTAAGGGTAACTTAGAGGAAATATAGTTTAGAGATGGTGTAACTCAGAGGAACCCCATTCCTAATTAGAGTGGAGAGTTTCTACGTGCCACCAGCTCACACGTGGAAAACAAACCCCAGTACACCCTGCCAGCATTCGAACATCAACCAGTTAACCCAGGTAATACGAGAATGATGGCTTTGACGACATTACCATCGATTCGGCAAATAATAAAGTTTTCAACATTGAGAAAATAATCTTCATTTTGATCAACTATACTATCTTATTACATAGGCTACACAAGAATAATCTCGATCCAAACTGGAGTCAGGGAATATTTTTTTTTCTGCAAAGTTAATTAAATATAACAAAATATGAAAAGTTAAACAAAATATTAAATATAATATATTTTTACCAGTGAGGATAATTATATGGATAACTCTCAATTTAGTTTATCAAATGAAAGACGTACTTATTTTGTGTTACATTATGCCAATACGTAGATTTAAATATGACTTTTTATTTTATACCAGAGTCTGATTGGTCTAGTAAGTATTACTTTAATAATAGTAGGATACTTAATAACCGTTGATGAGGAGATTGGGTTTCGAAGCACAGACAGGGACATCAGGGTTTCTTTTATCGGGGAATTTATTACCTTGGCTAGGTGACCTGGCGGTCTAGGGGCAAGGTGTCAGACTTCTGTACTGGCGGCCGGGGTTCAATCCTCGGTCCCAGCACAGATTTATCTGATTACCAAACCCTTCCTTCACCTTTAACAAGACATCTTGTTAATGTGAGGAATGCCAGGCCTCCACCGTGATTCGGATTCCACGTTAAACTGTAGGTCCTTCATTTCATCTCACAATCACCCTGGCATTACACATTAGCGTAAGTGCGTATAACCCGAATGGGTAGAAAGACGCGGTGCTAATAATAATAATATTACCTTGGCTTACCATTCCTCTCGTCTCTATGATTTGGCTGACACTTTTAACTATAAACATCTTCACCATGACCCAGTTATTTGATGATATGTAATCTTTTTTTGGTATATAACAAACAATACTTAAACATACACATACATATCTACCTAATCACGTCGTTCCCTTACAGAGTAGGCAAGAAACTGTGCATATATCTCAAAAAACAACTCTGTATTTTCCATCGTCACTAACTCTTATCACACTTCTCTAGCCTTGTTTCAGACCAAAGACTGTCAAACTATTAGTATAAGACTGCAGGAGGACTAATAAACTAAACTAATTCAAACCGAGATTTAATATATAATGGTTGAGCTACTCTTTAGTTTTCAGTAATCAGACATTTAAGCCATAAATCGCTAGTATCGTCACATATTAATTAGCACGAACAAAACTAAAATATTGGAAATAAGTTTGAACAACTCTTTCAATATAAGATTTTAAATAATATGGTGATAAGATAAAATGATTAATTCATGGTAAAATGTATGACCTTGAGTAAAATAAATATATACTACAACAATAACAGTTTACTCATTATTGTAAAAGAATTAAAGTTTGCTTAACGAGGCCAAATAATAATTATACATTATTTTTACCAAAATTAGTTTAGTATCACACTAAAGGGCTACTTTACACACATTATGTCTTATTTATACTGTATAGCATGAAGTAAGAGCCTTTGCCTAGGATATATATTTGAGTTTAAAACGGATAAGGTGGGTGACGTTACTTTTGCTAATACATTACTTATAATTTTGATTTAATAGACGGTTGACTCAAGCTTTCAAATATCGAGTTCCGTTGATAAACTTACAGTTTAATATTTTGATTTTATTTATTTTAGATTACACAACTCCTAAGGATTTGGACATTAATTATTTATTTACCATTTAAATATACATATATATTTACTATTTAATTATACATATATATTTACCATTTAAATACATTTTTTTATTTTGATATTATCTGCTTTGGAGAGTGGTTTGTTAATGAGTTATGACTTACTAGGATCGGATCTTAGCAATGGTTTATATTCTTGGATGCTTAGAATATCTGGCTCTCATTCGAGGAACTAACGTCAAGTGAGAGTTTACAGGGGAAAATTTTGAATTATAAGGCCCAGAAGTATAACTGTTACCAGGACCATAAGTCACTATTCTTCATAGATAGGACATTTTTAGGCGAGATCAATTTCACCTCTCATCTTTCTTTTCAGTGTCTCAATAATTGAATAGAATAGTTAAAATTATTGAAAGAGGGAGAAAATATTACTATCCCAGACCAGTCTTAGTTGATTTTACTACCGATTTATGATCAGATGCTGACGTTAGATACTCTGAATTACTTTTGAGACGGTTTTATCAAATTTTAGCTCAGAACATCCACACAGTCTTGTAGGTTTCGAAGTGCTGGACATTTATTTAAAAACGAGAGAATACTTAAACTGTTCTAAATAACTTTTCTTTCAAATCTATAACTATCACTGTCTGTCATTCCTACCGACAATATTTGTTTTGGTTTATTAAATAATCATCAGATTGATTATGGTTTAACTTAGCTTTCTAAATAACACATTTAATTTTAACTTTTATTTTGTTATCACAATTCGAGTGAGAGTATAATATTTTCATGTGTTGCTTAGCAATCCTTTTATTAATTTTATAACTTAAGATGCATGACTTACTAGGTAAAGTTTATTTAAGAATATCAATTATAATAATTATAATAATTAAAATTACTCTTAAAATGTATTGTATTAATATACATTGATTTTGAACATTGCATTCAATGTGTATATTGTTTTAGTAGGTTTGATGTCCATGTCAAGAGGAATAATAAATTCCAGGAAAATATGCAGTCCAGTATTGTAAATTTCCTAATTTAGTCAAAACTTTAGGTAAGGTCCAGAAGTCTTGTGAAATGGAGGTTTTCTCGTACTACTGAGCAGATTCTGGGATACATATATTTTGTCATAAAATAAAAATAATCTACCTATACCTTAGGAAAGTAAAGGGTTCGGTAGTTGGCACTAAATCATTTATTTATATTAATTAGGTATTCCAATTTAAGGATACATTATTAGTAACTAAAACAATAGGGCCTATATAATAAATACTTATTGCTACAAACGGTTAAAAAGGTGTAAAAAGAGCAAAAAAGAAGAGTATTTGAGATATTTGACTTTCTTTGACGTAAGATATATTTTTTTATGATTTATTAGTATAAGTTAGTTTTAGTTGTAAACTATTTCATGTATAGGATTAAACTAAAACAGCATATGTAATTTTATATGATATATTATATTTTTTAATAAGAGTGCAATTTTTTTTAGTAGGAGTTGTGCTTAGTTGGCTATTAAATTTTTCTCAGAAATATGAATAACTCTGTGAATGTAAACTTTTTGGTATTACTTCTTTTTTGTTTGTAAAATATTTATCATACATTTTATGTCAGCTACATATTGTCCATTCATTGTATGTACATATTTTTATAAATGTAAGTTTTTGGTGTGTTTTTTTTGCATGAGTTCTTGGGAGCTACAAATTTTTAGTTATTAATTAATGTTGTTTGGGGCAGTACTACATATTGCGTATGAACTTGTGGAATCCTTTTATAATTATATTGTTTTTTTAGGGAGATAGATTATATCCAGGACCTGTTGTTATTCTTAAATATCTTTAACAGTACATACCATTTTACAACTCCGTTAACTCTCTATTAATCAATTATGCACGTCACATTAACATAAACAACCCGAATTGTTTTAAAGACATAGGGAAAATACAATTATCTACCTTAAAACAAGATTTGCCCATAATTTAAACACAACTAGTACAATATTCACGTATATTAAAAGCAAAGGAAACCATGACAAACGATTTTCTTCTAAAAAAAAAGGAAAGTTCATTTTCCCAATTCAAACTTGCTTTTGTCAAACTCCATAATGCTCATATCAACAAATAACTTCGAGATATTAAATTTTATTCTGTGCTAGTGGTCTATTATAACGTCTTTAACTACGTTAATGCCCTCATTACGTCACAAACTAGATCTCTTTTGGCATGAAAAAAAGATATACTATTAAAAAAAAGGAAATGTATAAACCCAACTCGATTTATATTATGTATCGTCGCTATTTCTCTTTTCTTTCCCTCTTATCCACTCTTTGTCTTTCATTCAATGGCTACGTTAATCATTCCAAGATGAGCACAAGGTTGACTTCATAAACACATTATACTCAAAGGAGATGCTAAACATCACCAAGAAATAGGCCAGAGAAAAGAATATATATCAAGGTATGTTGACAAGTCTTCTTTTGGTAAATACATCAACACACACGTGTATGAGCGTACGTATACACACAAAGACGGATAGAAGAAGAAAGCAACAAAGTGAGGCGTACAACGAAAAAGAACCGAATAACAAATTGCATTATCCCCCCTATTTTATATAAACTCTTCTTTTTCTCGCCCTTCCCCACCAACAGTTCTCTTTTTTTTTCACTTCTTGCTTTGACATTACCAGCAAAGCTTGCTTCGTAACGCATTTTGGTATGAACCATTCTGCGGTGGTTTTGGATATTCGTGTCGGCAATATCAATCACACACACACACACACACACACACACTTTCACACGTGTATCCATGCATATATATGTGCCGATTCTAGTACGATCAATACAAGTCCTAAATCTAAATTGGTTTTGTAGGTTTTAGTCAACAAACGCGTCCGATATTTGATAAAAAGATAGTGTGGGAGAAAATTAGAGAGAAAAGGAGAAATAAAGACAAAAAAGGAGAGTAATATTGACGTTATATTCCGAACAGTATCAGAATAGCATACAACCTACACACTTTATTCAAGTAAATATTTTTTAATAACTTAGGAAAAAAATAATTAATAATCGAATATAAATAACGAGTTCCAATTTGTTTCCCCTTAGTATTGGATTAAGTGGTAATGGATTCGTTTATTAATAAACCCGTTTTGGTAGCCATATGTTCTAAGGCAAGAGTCGCCAGACTTTTGATCTAAGGATCTAGTCCAGAGAATGAATATCTTTTATGATCTACTACCGAACCATAGGCCTATATTGTTTATTTCATTGGTAAAAAAAATAAATCCCATTTTGTTTTCGAATAGTAAAAGAATATTGAATATAAAAATGTATAGTCCTTTCACATAGTGAAACTAAGTTTTTCACCGAACCACATGAAATTTATAATTTCCCTGAAGCAAGTACTTCCTCATTATAAACTTTGACTTTGAAGTTGATGCATGACACCGCATAATCCTAGTATAGTTTGTTGAATGAGAGTTCATAATTACTCTGTCAAAATCTGAGGCTAGGATTTTAAATAATAGTCAGACAGCTTTGATATTTCGATTTTTTTAAATGTTGATTTGAGAAAAATCTGCAAACCCTTTCTTTCAATTTATTTCTCTTAATCTTTTTAATCGAACGATCAGACGATCGACAAAACTAGTGGCCACGGCCGACCAGTAGATCACGATCAACTGTTTGGCCACCTCTGGTGTAAGGTGTTTCTCTCGCAGTAGACTAGACTGCCGATGACGGGGATATCGGGGTTCAAGTCCCGGTTGAGTGTACTGAGGGTGGTTTTTCCTAAATAGTTTTCCATTTTACCTGTAAGCAAATGCGGTTATACTTAATTTAAAATTAAACGTTACTAATCCCTAAACATAAAATTACATTTAGGAATATCTTCTACTAAATATAATGTGTATTATAATAAGAGTGGTAAGTAAAATAAACAGGTTTAAGAAAATATAAGATTACTTATAATTGTATTGGCCAAAACAAAGTCTTACAAGATTTATTTTACATTTGATAATAATTTCTTTTGTTAGGTTATAAATACGTTTCAATAATTTCTTAAATATTCAAAGTATAAGACAAAATATTGCCAAACTAAAAAAGAAAATTATATTTAGATTCAAATCTCAAAATTAATATTTCTGGTTTTAATCTGAGCTATTTATGAGTTAATTTTAATTTTGTGTTTTTATGTCCACGTCACACTACTTAAACGCATTTCTCACTCTAATAATGCACGGGTGGTCGAATGGTCAAACGCGTCACAATTACATTACACTGAACTGCTGGTAAGGATTATATCTGAGCTCAAATCTCGGCTGAGTGTAATGAAGGAGGTCTTCACCTAAATGGTTTACAACTCTCCCTCCACATAACTGTGGGGATATTTTCTCTACATTTATAAATTACTCATAGCTACCCTATTAGGATAATTGATATGTATATGTCTAATTCGAATGGAATAGTGAGAGTGAATGAAAAACCAACACTCGTGCGTTAAACCTTGTTAACTAAAAATAATGTTAAGAATAAGAAGAAATCTAAATTTTCATTAACACGTGTCTGACCTACATCACTTTTAGCCCAGTTTGTGGGAAGATTATCCGTTACTTATATACCGTTACCCAAGGTACGTACAATTTACTAAGTAATGGTACGATAAATTCCTTACGTGGAGGCTTTATCCATTTCGCAATGAGATAAGGCTATGGCGATAGTGAATATGAGGGTGTGGAACAAGTGGAAATTCTTAACCTATCTTGAGCCTAACTAAATATATCCTGGTGACCATTGTGATACTTACTCTTTAGGTAAAAATACCAATGATACCAGTCTGGAATCGAGCCCAGAACCCCTAGGTTAGTAGCTAGGTGCGATAAACACTATTTCACGGGTCCAGTTGTAAGTATAATTAATGTCTTCTTGATAAAAAAAGTTATCTTTGTGTGCGTAATATGTATGTAGCTAACATCGATATTTAACTGATTTAATGGACTTGACCAGTCAAAGAGATAAGTTTAGTTGGTGAAAGCCTACCAGTTATATATTTGTCAACAATGATTACAATTATTATTACTATAGTATTTAAATTGTTGGATAAAGATAACCGTGGGTAGCTAATAATTTGTTGAAAAACATTAAACTTGTATAATTTAATATACATTTAGAGACAAAATTTCGACAATGTAATAATCGACTTACTATTGTTAAACAATGTAAATAAATTTAACAATTATTAATTGTGATAAAAACCCTTTTTAAAGTTAACGCCAAATAGTTTTAGTACGAAACAAGTGTAATTAGATCTACCAAAATTGTGGGTCTGGTAAATATAAACGTTTGAAAATTAGATAAATTTTAAACCTTCTACGAACCTATAAATAAATACCTGTTCTTCCTCTAAAAAAAAAGTGACTGAAACACCCCTGATGATATGATAACAGAATAGTGATAAAATTGGCCAAAATGGCTAGTGTCTGGGGTATGAACAGAAGGTATATCACTGTGCGCTAGTTTATGCATTCACGAGTCCAGTGGTCAGATCGTAACCGAATCTCTATCTCCCTCTCGTATTTTCGACGGCCCAATAGCGGCGCTAAAAGCTATGAAATAGCACAGACACATTATCCCATAAAGGCGGGTCAAGCTATATGCGTAACGGGCAGGTATTATACCCCTTTCAGATAGATAGCTACTAGCGTACCATGTTAAGGGCGACGGTGGTCAAATATTCATTTAAAAGGTTTTTCCCCCTTCCTGCTCATTCGTCCAAATGATCGAACGGAAATGACGAACCAGCACTAAGGACAGTATATGCTCTTGTGGTCCATATTTGGACGACGTTGTTTTGTTTTTAGCACCATGTCTTACTATCCGTTCAGGTTATATGCTTATGTAATAATCACGCTAATATTTTTTAAATGGATTTGGAAGGCTATGTTTAGAGGTAGAGTACCCACATTTTCGTGGAGGGAGAGTGTAAAATCATTTTGAAAAAACCACCCTTAATACACCCGACCGAGATTCAAACCTTAATCCCCCCCTGTAAACAGCAGTCTATAGTCTATTGTGAGAGTAGCGTCCATCTAGCCACCAAAGTGGTTAACACTCTCAAAATTGTTGGTGCATAATGGACACTATACACATTCTATAATCTACATCTAGGAGAGAGCGAGAAAATGTGGCGCTTACATAGAGCATGTCCTTACGCCCGGGTCTCTTTTGGCTAGTTCTGAATCTGGTCCTGATTATTCAAGGTTTATCATTTTATATATATATATATATATATATATATATAT
>CABFOV010003147.1:0-10429 GCA_902141375.1 Timema poppense | reverse complement strand
TATATATATATATATATATATATATATATATTAATTTTTCTTTAATCGTACGTTCCCTGTATGTTGCATTCACGTGCCCCCGAGAGGGTACGCGTAGCTCATGTTGAGTACCAGTGTTCTAAATTTAGTATATTCGACTGCGTACATCCAAATGTCCCTACATCCTAATATTGGACTTTAGATTAGGGGTATTTGTGTTAAGTTCTGTTCACCTAGATAAAACTAGTTATACGTCGTGTGCTGAGCTATTCCTGTCTCTTTAAGCGACACGGTTAATTTATCTTTCCTTTAATTATTATTTTCCTTCAGTAAAGTGATAGCGTGTTATTGATATTTGGATTGTTGTTTTATCACTGACAAAATACAATAGAACTCAGATATTACTGAAATAAAATAACACAAAATCATTGGATACAAAATATGACAAAATTACCATGTGTACTTATAAGACCAATTTATTGCCATTTGCCATTTTACGTGATTTGATTTTCTGTTTTTGTTTGATTTTTAATCAAACATCGTTTTTAAATAATTGCGTTACATGAAAATATACTTATAGTGAAATTACATACCGAATAATTTTGACCAAAATTGTGCTAATTATTTAAATTATAATGACAAAAATAATTGTTCAAATGAGAGCTATAATTGAAACATAAATATATGTTTATATTGCAAACAATAGCTTAAAACATATTATTTGGTAAACTAGTTATACTATTTTTGTGTGGCTAATCAGTCTCACGTAAAAACCAAATAGGTATTATAAAAAGTTACAACGTATATTAAAGGCCCAGCCGCACCAGTGGGTAAGTGGTCCAAATATTAAACTCATTTAGTCTGGTTTGTCGGTGCCTGGAAGGACGGTTCTCGAATCCCGGTCAGGTGTAAAGAGGGCAATTTTCCCAAAACTGTTTCCCATTATACCTCCCACAGATGCGGGTAGATTTGATCGTAATATTACTTTTTCCTCCATATTATTATTACTATTAGCACCGCCTCCTATTACCCGTTCGGGTTATACGCAGTTACACTAATGTGTAATGGTAGGGTAAGTGAGATGAAATGGAGGACCTACAGTTTAACGTGGGATCCGAACCACGGTGGAGGCCTGGCATTCCCAACATTCACAATTTGTGATTAATACACGTCTTGTAATAGGTGAAGGGAGGTTTTGGTAATCAGATAAATCTGTGCCGGGACCAAGGATTGAACCCCGGCCGCCAGCACAGCCTCCTTAGTACATTAGAGTAGTTAACACGCAAATAACTCGAATTATCTAAGATGTAGTGAAGAAAAGATCCTTTGTTAAATAAGTCAGTAATGAAAGTTCTGGTAAATGGTCTGCTTCAGTGTCCGAAAAGTTTAAGGCGTCATTCACGCAATAGACTAGACTGCTGATGACGGGAGGAACGGGGTTCATATCCCAATAGAGTGTAATGAGGTTGGTTTTTATTAAATTGTGTTTACACTTTCCCTCCACGCAAATGCGAATACACTTTTTCTAAATTCAACCTTTCTAACCCCTCGATCCTTCACGTAATAAGTACATAACTCTATAATCTGAACAGGTATTAAAAAGCGATTCTAAAAGTAAAAACTGAAAAGACTGGCAAATGCAGCGGGACAATTTGACCAGCAAGCGACAGAAAGTGAACAACCAAGAAGATCTTGTAAATTGGTAATACTAGGCCATTACCCGGTTAGAGCCACGATCTCTCGGAGAAATGTAGATGACGGAGGTCGAAAGAGGAACCTATAGAGACCGTGACAACAACCCATTAGTTGAAGAGGTGCAAGCAGCGCACACTCCCTTACGATATATATCTTGCAAGAGATGGTTGGAATACTCTCCCCCTACCTCACTACCATCCTGCCACGTACCATGACCAACAGACCCCCCCCACCACACACTGAGTAGGTGGATTAACGCCGGTGTGGTAGGAAAACTTGACTTTGCGGTTACATACGTCTATAAAGGCACCTATCTCTCTTTAAGGTGGAGATGTAGGGAAGGCTCAGGTGAGTGCTTTTGCAGTTTTTATAGTAAAACATTCTTTTGGGCAAAAAAAAAAATTGCTTCCGTACAAACATAGAGATTGGTTTTATTCACATTGTGATATCAACAGTTGTTTAATATCTGTCGTCCATTGTGGCATGAGGTGAGTAGCTTTTTTAATAAAGATAAAAAAAAGTTGTTATTAAATTCTAGGACAGCCTTGACAGATATTCCAGATCTGTTTAGTTCCCCATCTGAATAACATTAGGTTATTTGTTTGTACTGAAGCACTATTTGATTTTTTTTTTGATCAAATAAAATTTTGCTATAAAAATTATAAAAAACACTTACCTTTTCTCACGTCCCCTACATTCCCTCCTAAATTACATGGCATGTGCCTGTTTTGTATTGAACTTATTTCGTTTTGATTTGATTCATTTTGGGGCATCTAACTGTACACTTTCTGAATAGACTGATTTTAAAAACACAGACTCACAAACTAAATTAATTATAACTATAACAAAGGTAAAATCCAATTTTTCAGCAATTAAATTATTTAGTGTGTAAGTGTAACCCACAATTTCACAGATAGTAATTTTTTTCTCTTCTATACCTAGAATCTAGCTCAGGGCCCTTAGTTAAATAAACAACCACTCTATCAACTGATATAAGTTTTAAATTAGTTATTTCATCAGTTGAGTAAGATACTATTTTTTCAAAAGAGAAAAACTAGTTTTTTCTTTTAAGAGTAATAAATCAGTGATAATAATAATAATAATAATAATAATAATAATTATAATACACGCTTACACCGGTAGTTTGGCGACTCCTTCTAGCCTTCCTACTGCCCTTAATGAATTGGTGTGAAGGAACAACACTCACACCAGTGGTAATGTGGCCTAAGTCGTCAGTCTCGCAATATACGAGTATTAGATTGATGACTACAGGGAAGTCAAGACTTGAAACTATGCTGGGTGAACCCTCGGTCCCTCCCGGCACAGATTTATCTGATGGCCAAAACCCTTCCTTCACCTTTGACAATACGTGTATTAATTACAACTTGTGAATGTGTTGAATGCCAGGCCTCCACCGTGGTTCGAATCCCACGTTAAACTGTAGGTCCTCAATTTCATCTCACAATCACCTTACGATTACACATAAGCGTAAGTGCGTTATAAACCGAACGGGTAGTAAGACGTGGTGCTAATAATAATAATAATAATAATAATAATAATAATAATAATAATAATAATAAATGCAGGGTTAACTGGGGTGTTTTATTCTTTCTCTTCTCTACGAAAATATGAGAACACCACCTTTTAACCACCCATTACAATTCTATTTTGTAGAATAAGTTGTTAAAATAAAAATCTATATTATTTTGCTCCGAGTCTCACAACCAGTTAGTGTTTTACAACATTAACTGGCGTAAATATGATTTAGGGGAAATACATATGCATTTGGGTGGAAGAAGAGTAGAGAAACATTGGAGGGAAAAAAAAGCTTAATTACACCCGGCTATGATTCGAAACCAGACCTCCCAACCCACCTGGAAATCCAGACTAAATTAACTTGACATTTAGTCTGCTTGCTCCCCGGTGTAGATTGGTCGTTAATATCTTTGGTGTTAAACATACTAATGAAATAAGGGGTGAGGGGGCAGCAGAGGGAGAGTGGTATTAATAATAAAATTCTTGGCAACGAAGTAAATTACACTTTCTGTTTTATGTTTAAAATATCTTCTTCCTAACTAACAAAGGCTTTACTATAGATAATACAGCCCTCATTTCATAAGAGATTCGTACACTCTCGATATCCATTAAAAAAAATCCACAAACATGAAAACATCGAGGCTCGCATCCGTGTTGTTATCTAGACTTACGCGGTCGATTAGGCCTATTCTTTTAACGGTCGAGGTGAAAAGAACGCGAGTAAGGGACAGTATTTTTACAGGTATTTTTTTTTAAAAAAACCAACAAATATTTGTTTGATCCAAAATAATTAAAATATTCTTTCTGAAGATAGGTTTAGTTTGATTCTATTCATATGGTAATATCTATAGTTCTTGAATATTTATCAAAGGAATTGCACCATTTGACAAAGGAACATTTAAATGAGAGTAAAATAAATGGTACGGTGCACCGAAAATACGTTCTCTCTTTTATCTTAAAATAGTTACACTGATAAGAAACTCATAAAATTTGTGAAACGAAATAATATATAAATTGTTAAAGAAATGCTCCACCAAAGAGCATAAATCTGATAATATACAGTTCCAAAGAAACATTGAGAAAAGAGAAACATTTCTGTCCACCAAAGATAATTAAAATGAATTTCACATTTAAAATATTCATAAAATATATATAGTCATACTACATATATATTTGCTTGTAGCTCAGAAACTGTTGGTCTTATCAAAATATATTACAAATAACATATTCTTATTTATAGTAGCACTAAGACTTTACAAAGACAAGTTATTTTATAGACCCTACTATCTCAAACAATTGTGGAGAGAAAATCATCCAAATTGGATATTTACAATTATTTAAAGTATTTAAATTAATTTTTATTTGAAAATAATAATAATTTTGTTTGTAATACTAAACAATACCTGTATATCAAATTTAATCACAATAGTTAAAGCGGATTTAGAAAAATATATAATGTTCTCATTTTACCTTTAATTTCAGGGTTTGTCATCTCATTCCAAAAGATCCTAGGTGGTAACTAATGAAAATACAGATACAAAGTCTTAGCACGATCGGCAACATGATCTCAGCTCTAGGTTGAGATACAGACAGACAGACAGACAGCATCGCTTGAACCACCTTTTTGTTTTTGTTTTAGGAGTTCATTAAATGTTAACATTTTTTTTATCAAAGTCTCAATTTCGATTTTTATTACAATCACAATACTTCTCTCTCCGAGAGATTGAAAGAAAGAAAAATCCTATTCAAACGCCATAATGTCCATGTCAAGAATTAAAGATATGTTGTTATAATTACATGCATAAAATATAGGTGGGACACTAGATTTTTATGTCCTCCTACAGATTCACGATTCGTAACAATCCCCCAAAAAGGTATCTTGAATACATTAAGACCTTGAATTTTTATAACAATGTTAGCCAATTGGTAAAAGTAATTATATAGAATTGTGTAGTTGGGAGTGTAATAAAATCACAAAAGAGGACAATATTGTATTAATTAAATTAATTTACTAAAATATAAGTTCTCTTTGTTGTTTATCACATAATATACATGACAAACTAAATATTATTTTGTCATTGGTACCAAGCCTTAAGCAACTCTTTTTAATTAAACATTTTCACTTTAACATATATTGTATTATTTTAAAATGAAAGGGTTCAAACTTGGATTTGAAATTGGAAATAAAATGTAAGGTTCATATTCGAGAAACATATGATTTGACCAATCTCTAGTATAAAATTATACCAAATGTGTCTTCTAAAGTAATATCTCATTTATTCTAAAAAAAAAGTTTTTTTTATAAAATCTGAATAAAAACTGACTTTATGCTCGATCCTTTCTATCCTACCTTAAGCTGGGATTGTAGGGAACGTGAGTTAAGGGCCAGTGTTTTTGCATTTTTTATAGCAACAAATTTTGTTTTGGCTAAAATAAATAAACTATTACTACAGTATAAACATAAGAGTTCAATTTTCTTCACGTGGTGACACAGCAGTTCCTTAATATCTGTCAAGGTTATCTGGATGTTACTGACAAATTTTTCTCTTCATTTAAAATGTTTCTCATCTAATGTTGCTATGCTCATAACAGATATTAAAGACCTGTTGATATCATCATGTGAAGAAAATAACACTTTATGTTCCTACTGGAGCAAAAATATATTTTAAGTTATAAAAACTTCAAAAATACTTCCTTAATCTCCCACTTTATAGATCTGGCGTGCCACAAGAGGCCCAAGTGTCCACACTTTGGCCACCATTGAACCAAGAGGGGGGAAAAAAACTGTCCTTTATAGGGCGGTGGGGCAAATCAAATCGTCTCGCCTCAGGAGGAGGGAAACTGATTGATAGCTTCCAATGCGTGTGCTTGAAATCTCTCACAATAAAACTACGGCATCGTTTGCTATTTAAACTCTCTCCGCTTGCTGCGAGATAGAAATAAAAACACTTGCACGTTTATGACGGATAAACGGGAGATGGCCATAAAAAAACCACGGTTTAGTCGCAGAAACTCGTTATAGTCTGTTTTGAGGCTTTGGTTTAGGGACAACTCGCCTGCTCTTCGCGTAAAAGCGGGAAGGGTAGAAATGATATTCAATTGATTGCCTATCATTATGAGCATTTTAAAAGAACCTTTGCCATCAAATAGGTCGTCATAAAGTTTTTTTGGATGAAGGAATACGCTATACACTTAAAAGTTTTTATTTTTTACGCTTTTATTAAAAAGTTAATTATTTACTGAATTTAATGGGATAAACAGGGTATTTAAATGGAAATTCACCACCAACTTGTGTAGAGAAAGTATAAAAGTGCATTCTTTTGAATATCGTTGATATTTAAACCAAGTTAAAATTCTTTTACATCCCAGTTTGTATTATTTTTTTATTATTGGTTTGTTCTTACAGAATTGATTAATATATTATGTGTCCAGCCCTAGTACTGTAGGTGAACACCAGAGACTACAAGCCTATGGAGCATAAAGGAAAAACTGTAAAAAAAATAAATCATACTTTCCTGAAGAGTTGCACAAACGTGAAACTATGGTTCAGTCCAATTTTCATAGGAGACGCTTTCCTTAGTTGATAGCTAGAAAAGTTATTATCTCTACTTTCACGCATTCAGACATCAAGTCATGTGATTTGCGGCTGTAATTTTGTGATAAATATTATCAATTGCTCTAAAATAACTCTAATAATATAGTAGAATTATATCAATGTTATCGACATTTTTTTAAATCTCTAAAATGCTCTTTATATAAAAATTGGATTGAACACCCCGTTTACATTGAAAGGCAACAGTATTACCGTGACGGATTACACTATGATACTTATAGGTTATACCATAGTGAAATAATCCAAGGTAAGCTTGCTACCTCACATAGTAGACGAAGAATACGTAGCTAATAGGATAGGGAATATAATATTAACTTTCACAGTAACCTTTATAATCCCTAAAATCATTAGAGTAATTGAAACATAAATGTTTGGACAGTCGGGTAGCCATACGCGGTGCAAAAATATTTAAAAATAGTAAATCTTAGGTAAGTGATGCCTCCATTAGAAAGGAGCAATAACGTCATGAACGTTCAATTATAAAGGAGTACTATTGATGGGGCAGTAGTCACACCATTACCAACGTCTTTCTTCTTAGAGGAACCACCAAATTGAGAGGAAATATCCTTACATTGCAGGATCTCTTATGGGAACGACAGTTATGAAGCTTAAAAACAACTCAAATAAACCTCAATTATTGTATTGGTATTTTCTGTCATGATCCAATTACAACAATATATAATTTGTTTAAAGAAGGTTATATTTATATTTCTAATCATTTACTTTGATCTAAGAACTGCGACCTTTAGCGTGAAATGTCTTTGAAACTGAACTATAGGAACATTTTTATCAATATTTTTTTTAAATTATAAAACATAATAAGGCTTTATAACCCAAAGGATCTTACCTCTATTTTATCGTTAACCATATTTTGAAGGAGCAAACCTTTTCTAAAACAACGTACGAATTTTGGATGCCTAAAATACGTCTAAAAAAAAGATGGCTCTATCACAAGTAAAATATCTAATTTAACAATTCACAACCGTCAAAATATATATTAGCTAATCCAATTTGTTCAAGCAAAGTTAAGGTAACTTGTCCTATCAGCTAAATCGTAGAGTTCACGGGAGCTTTAAATTGAAAAGGACGGCCACGTAATAAATCAGCCCTCTTCCTTTTCCGTTTCACTTAAAAATTTCAAAACTGAGAGCATCTATACTTTGGGAGGCAACAAACACCCTGTGGCTTGTCTCCTTCTACCAACTAAGCCGCTTTCATTCCCTCTTAAGCTGCGCAATACCGGAGAAAGAACACCTTGTCACACAATTTCACGCGTCGTGAACTAAGCCTTAAGCAGAATCATATAGAGTTGCACATACTCCTTCATATGATCACAAACAAGATCCAGAATGAAACATTTCATTACTACTAATTGATTGTAGTTAAAGCAGTGCTTACAACCAAAATGACGCAGACAACATACGTTTATTGATAAAAGGTACACGCGGTTTACGTTGAAAGCCCAGTCTTACATTGACGAGTTCTTTCCACTACACACCATAGTGGAAACAAGTAAGGTAAGCTTGCTACATATAAAAGTAAATGAAGTGTAAATGAAGAAGTTATTTGACGTTTAATTTATTGGGTGATATTAATTGGTTCTCGTCTTAATACTTGTCCGGGCTATCGACATACTTATATTCATAAAATAAGGATAAAAAAATATATAGCTTTTGAGTACAATTTACCAATATTTGCGTGGAAGAAGAGTGGTAAAACATTTAGGGAAAAAAAACCCCTCATTGCAATCAGTCGCTCAATGTAATCGGCCGGGATTCGAACACTGACCTACCAGTAACTGGCAGCTCGATTAAGATTCGACTGCCTTCTCCCCCGGCGATAATTATAATTCAACATTTTGATTAACTACAACATGTACTGTACCTTGACCCAAAATTACATAGAACAAAACTATTGGTTTTATATAATATAATCGAGATTCAAAAGCCAAACAATCCCCCCCGCCCCTCAATCTAATGGGAGATTGGTTGACTTCTGAGCCTTGAATAAAAATACGGACTTACCTTAACCTACTTAAGAGGGTATCTCAAGATTAACCGGTAAATTACATTCTTGATTAACGTTATTTGGCAATAAAAAATCAAAGCACAATTTTAACAAGAGTATTATTAAAAGCCATAAATATTTATTAATTGATTTCAAATAAGTACAGTTCACGAGCTATAAGGATTCAAACTTGCTATCTTATGCTTTTAGCTTACCATTGGGTAAATTAAGTAATGCATGGGGCTGAAATTAAGTGTTACTATACATTCATATGAGGTACACACGATGAAATATTTATAATATTAACAAAAGTAATATTAATACTATAAATATTAATAATGATACTAACAATATTAATAGGGGTGTGCGAGATTTCTACGGGAAAAAAATATTTCCCGTTTCCGACCAGATTGTCGGGAAACATGTTCTGCAATACCGAAAATTTCGGAAAAAGTTCGGGAATTGCTTTTTTTCATATTTAATTTACTCTTAAACTTGCTCTTCATGTTTTCTTTATTATTTAGGCACTAAATATAAATATGTATGTCAACGTATTCTAGATGTAAATTAAGATTTAATATGTGTTTCATAAATGTTTATAATTTAAGTAGCCTAAGTTATAGCAAAAGTATTAAAAATTGCTTAAATTTTCAACTTTATATATATATTTATATATATAAATAAATATATATATATATTTAGATTTCACCTTTTAGGGCCAATGTATTCATGTAACAAATCAAATATTGTCAGTGTTTTAAGGTACGTAATATTAGTAAATTTATAAATAATTTGTTTTAAATTTTTGATTCCTGTTCTAGTCTCGAAGTAAGGGATTCTAAAATTCCCGTTCCTGATCTCGTCTCACTGGTTGAGTCTCGTTCACGATCTAGTCTCGAACCAAAATGGTTGATCTCGCACACTCCTGAATATTAATAATATTCATTTCAATTTTAATTTATTTGCTAGAGTGCTGGGCAACAGTAAAAAAAACCTATAATAGTCCAGCACTGAAAAGTACATAAGTACCTGACATGTAAAGATAAATTTATGATTTATAATAAATAATAATGGTTAAGTAATAGGCCTAATACATACATTATTATTAATATTATTATTATGACCTAGTTTTAATAACCTTTCGGATTATACGCACTTACGCCAATATGTAATGGTAAGGTGATTGTGAGATGAAATGGAGGACCTACAGTTTAACGTGGGATCCGAACCATGGTGGAGGCCTGGCATTCCACATATTCACAAGTTGTGATTAATACACGTCTTGTCAGAGGTGAAGTAAGGGTTTGGCAATCAGATAAATCTGTGCCGTAGCCGAGGTATGAACCCCGGACCCTCAGCACAAAAGTCCGACACCTTACCCCTGGACCACAAGATCACTAAATACATACAAATAAATAGTTACTAATATATAAGAAATCTACATTCATAAAGTGTAGGCCTATTAGTGAAAATCAATAAGCAATGATAGCCTTTAAAAACAAAACAAAAAACAGTAATCAGAATAATGAGAATTTAAAATTTTGAGGTAGAATACGTGCTAGGTAAATTAATGATAAGAGTTCCTAGAATATCTCTCCG